>BQNB010004967.1:27500-104659 GCA_026074375.1 Tanacetum coccineum | reverse complement strand
GGGTATGACACCATTTGGGTAATCGTTGACCGTCTTACAAAGTCCGCAATCTTTATACCCATGAAAGAAACTGACCCTCTGGAGAAACTAGCGAGAATGTACCTAAAGGAAGTAGTAACAAGGCATGGAATACCGGTCTCGATTATTTGTGATCGTGACCCTAGCTTGTGTGATCGACTTTAGAAATGGTTGGGTTAAACATTTGCCATTAGTCGAATTTTCATACAATAACAGTTATCATGCTAGCATTAAGGCTGCACCCTTTGAGGCACTTTACGGTAAAAAATGTCGTTCACCTGATTGTTGGGCTGAGGTTGGAGAAGTTCAACTCACCGGTCCAGAGATAGTACAAGAGACGATTGAGAAAATCATTCAAGTTAAGCAAAGGATGCAAGCCGCTCGTGATAGGCAAAAGAGCTACGCTGATTTGAAGCGTAAGCCGATGGAGTTTGTGGTTGGAGATAAAGTGATGCTCAAGGTTTCGCCTTGGAAAGGGGTTGTACGTTTTGGCAACGAGGGAAATTAAATCCCAGGTTTGTTGGACCTTTCAAAGTAATAAAAAGGGTTGGAGACGTTGCATACAAGCTCGAGCTTCCTGAGGAGCTGAGCAGAGTTCATAATACATTTCACGTGTCCAACTTAAAGAAGTGTCATGCCGACGAACCCTTAGCCGTTCCGTTGGATGGACTTCATTTTGATGACAAGCTTCAGTTTGTCGAGGAACCTATAGAGATCACAGATCGTGAAGTTAAACGGTTGAAGCGAAGCCGTATCCCATTAGTCAAGGTTCGATGGAACTCCAAGAGAGGTCCTGAGTTTTACTGGGAACGCGGAAGATCAATTCCGCGATGAATTACCACATCTGTTCTCAAAGACCGGGTCGTCGTCAAGTGCTGCGTCTTAAGCCTTGAGGACAAGGCTCAGCTAACCGGGGGAGACTATAACACCCCGTGTTTTAGGACAATGTACGACGTTGATAAAGTCGCTATTTATTCTTTTGTATTGTACGCGTTTGTTTTTAATGGAAATCGTTAAGTTAAATCGCGTAAGCAAGAAATAATCAGTTAACGTAAACGGGCATCAAGCAAATTATTGTTTATGTCAAACAAGGGTTAAGTAATTATTTTGAGGGATATTTAGTAAACATTACAGAAGTTTATTTTATGTGATACGTGAAAAGTGTTACGTGTCGCGATAACTGACACAATTAGTTTTCCCCGAAACCCTAACAAATTAACGTACCTTCAACACATTACCGACGTTTGGATTTTTATACAACGAACAAGTTTATAAAAACTTAATGCATATGTTATATATATATTACACGTATCATATGTACTATACAAGTTACTCATATTATTTACAAGAAAACAAAAGGGTTTCATTGATCGCTACTAAACTTCATGGTACAACCCGAACATCAGAGACAATCGGGTTTGTTGGTACAACCCGAGATACCTCAATGGAAGTGGGACAATATCACGATGGATTTTGTCACAAAGCTTCCTAAGTCATCACAAGGGTATGACAATACCGCAATCTTTATACCCATGAAAGAAACCGACCCTTTGGAGAAACTAGCGAGAATGTACCTAAAGGAAGTAGTAACAAGGCATGGAATACCGGTCTCGATTATTTATGATCGTGACCCTAGGTTCACATCAAATTTCGGGAGGTCACTTCAGAAAGCTTTGGGTACAAGTTTAGATATGAGTACAGCATATCATCCGCAAACTGACGGACAAAGCGAGAGAACCATACAAACTCTCGAAGATATGCTTCGAGCTTGTGTAATCGACTTTGGAAATGGTTGGGTTAAACATTTGCCATTGGTCGAGTTTTCATACAATAACAGTTATCATGCTAGCATTAAGGCTGCACCCTTTGAGGCACTTTACGGTAGAAAATGTCGTTCGCCTGTTTGTTGGGCTGAGGTTGGAGAAGTTCAACTCACCGGTCCAGAGATAGTACAAGAGACGACTGAGAAAATCATTCAAGTTAAGCAAAGGATGCAAGCCGCTCGTGATAGGCAAAAGAGCTACGCTGATTTGAAGCGTAAGCCGATGGAGTTTGAGGTTGGAGATAAAGTGATGCTCAAGGTTTCGCCTTGGAAAGGGGTTGTACGTTTTGGCAAACGAGGGAAATTAAATCCCAGGTTTGTTGGACCTTTCAAGGTAATAAAAAGGGTTGGAGACGTTGCATACAAGCTCGAGCTTCCTGAGGAGCTGAGCAGAGTTCATAATACATTTCACGTGTCCAACTTAAAGAAGTGTCATGCCGACGAACCCTTAGCCGTTCCGTTGGATGGACTTCATTTTGATGACAAGCTTCAGTTTGTCGAGGAACCTATAGAGATCACAGATCGTGAAGTTAAACGGTTGAAGCGAAGCCGTATCCCATTAGTCAAGGTTCGATGGAACTCCAAGAGAGGTCCTGAGTTTACATGGGAACGTGAAGATCAATTCAAGAAGAAATATCCACACCTCTTCACCAAGACTGCACCGTCGTCAAGTGCCGTGTGATAAGCCTTGAGGACAAGGCTCATTTAACGGGGGGAGACTATAACACCTCGTATTTTAGGTCATTGTATGACATTATGAAATTCACAATTTATTTTTAGGGTTTTACGCGTTTACTCTTAAACCGTAAACGTTAAGTTAAATCGCGTAAACTGAAAATGATCATACAATGTAAACGGGCATTAAACGATTAAATGTTTGCATCAAGCAAGTGTTATATGATTATTATGAGAATAATTAATGACTTTGTTCATCTTATTTTTATCGGCTACGTAAAATGCTTACGTTTCATAATAAAATGCGTTTAGGCATACCCGGAAGTTCCAAAACCTAACTACGCCTAAACGAATACCCACGATTATACCCAATACTCAAAATAACAAATATAACATCACATATATGTTATATATGCCGAAATTCTAAGGATAGAACCAAGACTTTTCAAGTTATACATAATATCTAGATATTTAATAAAGGTACTCTTACACCTTTATCAACTTGGCATGTTAAACTTAACCTAGGGTTAGAAAGTAACCATGGTTAAGTTAGCTAGATATTTTGACTATAAATACCCATGCATGCATGCACTCTTTCTTTCTTATATACTTAACCATAAATCACCAAAACTCTCCCTTTATTCACTCTCTAGCTCACGGCACAAATGAGCCACCAAACATAATCCATAGTTTGATTTTCTAAGATTATACAAGCATATACACAACATACTTAAGGTATTCTAAGAAGGTTTCAAGGGTTGGCTAAGCTTTGAAAGGATTTTAAGAAGTTATTGAAAGATTAGGGTTTTGGAAACCTAATCTAGGGTTATAAGCTTGAAAGCTTGGTTTTGAATCTATACACTGGTTTTTAGAGAACTTATTTTTCATTCTACATCATCACTAAGGTTTTCTTAATTCCTTTATACTTTTATTTCTTATGATTTTATGTGTTACATGTTAAATATAGCCATAATCACCACTAAGGACTTTCTAATATGTAAAATGAGTTATTATTTATGTTTATGATTATATGCACTTATTCTTATGTCATATGGTCCTATATATCATGGAAAAGTAAAAATAAAAGTATGTTTACATATGGATTAAGTAATAAAAAATGTTTAGGTTAAATTAGGGTTTTTATAAGGTTTCTTAATCTCACATGTGAAAATAATGAAGTAAAGGGTTAAACTTGTTACAATGAATTTACAAGGACTAGGGATGATATTGGACTTTATTATAAGTACCACAAGTGTCAAATGTGTTTTTAAGAGTTTTTATAGTAAACTACTAAGTTAATAATACATAAAAACAAGGTTTTTATAAAGTTAAACATATAAATACTTATGGGCTGTGGTAATTCGAATTTGGACAGTAGGTTGACTATTAATATAAAATAATACTGTCTAGTGACAATTCCGAATGATAAGAAACTCGATAAAACCTGATTCTCTATAACGAAAAAGATACGTTAAAAACGAGTTTACGACTATAAATACTTTTATAAAACTATTTTTATAAAAAGTTACTATTCATGGCAGTAGGTTTGAGTTTAAAACACCTAAAATATGATATAACTT
This sequence comes from Tanacetum coccineum, assembly GCA_026074375.1. Classification (NCBI taxonomy): domain Eukaryota; kingdom Viridiplantae; phylum Streptophyta; class Magnoliopsida; order Asterales; family Asteraceae; genus Tanacetum; species Tanacetum coccineum. Next base: position 100,564 of record BQNB010004967.1, on the reverse strand, counting down.
TTGATTACGAGATCGTACACGCAAGAATCGTTCAAAACGGAACTATAACGAGTAAATTACGGCATTTACGGTAATTAAAGTTTATAAAAGAAATTTTATAAACTATGAACAGTAAAAATCACTATTCATCAGTGGATTTATTTTTATAAAATATAATACCTCTTTTAATAACAAAAACGTACTCGAAGGAATCACTAAAATCGGGATTAAAACGAATAAGTTATTACGATTACAAGTTTACGCTAATTAAAGCCTAAAACGACAAATGAGCTATTGTGAACAGTAATTTTACTATTCATCGCAGAATTTTAAAAACTTGAAAATGTAATATTTTGATCGCTCGTCTTACTACGAAGACGTGGACGTAAGAAACGCGAGCAACGGGCTTAAAACGACCAAATTAGGTCATTTTTACGAAAAGTATATTTATAAACGTTTTCACTTTATAAATATTATTTTACTAAAACGATTAGTCGGTGATTATGCTATATAGAATATTGAGTGGTTATCAAAGTGCTATATTACTAGGGAGTTTCATAATGAGGCCTCTTCGGATGGCGTATCGATGAGTTGTTGGATTTACGATTTAAAGTGTCCTAAACTCCTCGTACGTCATGTCATGACCTCTTTAATTATGATAGCCCGAACGATAGTACGATGTAACAACTATAAGATTATATTCAATGTTATTAAGTTTACAATGTTAATTAAAGTAACCAGTACTTTAAACAGCCTAATATAAATAGGTTGCATTTATCGTCTTGCGTGACATTTATTTTCTGGATTATTCGACTACCTTATACAAGGTAGTTCATAGCACCCCACTTTACAAATTTACTGATTTACTATAATTCGGGTGAGAACATGCTTTGTTTTTATAAATTGGCACCAAGTGTTATGAAGTATAAATGATTATGTGGTTGCTAAGTACGATAATACCCTCGCAGAGCCCAATATTATGAACTGTTCAATTACATAGAAGTATTAGTTAATTACATTATGTGAGCGCGAAAAGTTATAGAAAGAACTATAGGGATTAACCTCCCCGTTTGGGTGATTCGCTTATCACAGGGAACGTGTACGGTGACCATGTCACTTTGATGTGTGGGTTACAACAACTTGTACGGGCAAAAAACTGCTAAAATTACAATATAGGTTGACTTTCCGGTGTCATGAGCTTAGTGCACAGTAATCTTGTTTAGTGATTGTTGGCAATAGTTGTAACCATCCACGGAAAAGTTCTTGCGGTTGTGCCTGCACTTCACCAGATACCACGTAGACTCAAGAGTTCAATACACCGTATCTAGAAGACCTCTATACGCCGTATCCAAGATATAGTGGAAGAATATTCTAGAAGATATTGAACGTGGTCCCTACTCCAAGAAACCCCCAATACGTATTAGTGGAGCCCAATATGGTGTATTGACCAAATTCCAGACGCTATAAATACAAACCCTAAACTCGTTTTTAGGGTGTGCCTAACCATATTGATGAAACCCTAACCACCAAGGATAATTTTTAGAAGGCAAGAAGAGCAGAGAAGGTCGAGTAATGTACTTTAATTCATAGAATTCACTTTGTAATCTTAACATACTCTAAATACGCGTTCATCGCTGGCATCATTCGTTTAACTCGGTTAGTTTGCCTGGTCGTTCGTCTATGACATTTGTATGTGTTACAATGGTTAACGGCTAATACCGTTAGGTATTATCCATGTTTAAGAAAGTTTAATTGTTTGGTATATTATGGTCGATTTACTTAATTTATCGTTGATTGTTGTTTATGTTTACCACATGATATTTGTTTATGTCAATTGCGCGGTTTATTGTGTAGGGTTTTAATTATAATAATTCAAAACTATCCTAGTGAACCGACAACGATAATCTAGTATTATGAAAAAAATCCTCAATATTAGGATTATGTTAGTGACCATAGACCCGAATGAAAGCTCAGACTGATGCCCCAGTTTAAAGGTACGGTAGGATAAGTGGTGAATTAGTAGAATACTACAAATACATCATGTGGGCGTGCTTGGTTTCTTTGTCGGGTGGTAGGATACCACTTCATATGAATAGAATTGACATAAGTGAATAAAGTCTCCATAAGCTAGGGTTCTAAGAGTAGTCACCTGTATTCGCCCCTAAGGTAGATTATACTCGGCATATAGGGTGCTTTATGCAGATGCGTATCATGTGACAGGTCATGCGTATCTAGGTTCTTGGAAGAAATCTCGCCTAGATCTTGGAATGATATACCGCCTCAAGATAAGTCAATCATTGCACAATCAAGCTATACCAACATTAAAAAGGATTAAACATGGTTAATACAGTTTTCTTACATTAGAATCGACCGCCCTTCTTCCTTTTGTTAATTTACTTGCGTGTGTTAGTGTAGTTAGTAGGTTAAGTCACCATCACAACCCGTGCTAGTCTCTCAAACTAAACCCCCTGTCACCGTTAGAATTAGGAGTAGGTTTAACTTAGCATATGTTTAACTTAGAATTAGACTAATGTAGATAACTAAAATAATGATATAATTAGGAATTTACTCTCATTCCCAAGAGTTCGACACTTTACTTACCAACTAACTCTACAACTACCGGGTACACTGCTCATTAGTGTTTGTTATAGGTAATTCGGCTAAATATAAACGTAAAACTAGATCACATAAAATTACCTGTACCGCAACTGACACATCATCTGCGAAATATGACAATGTTTTCAAATGCAAAATATTTAGAGTAACATTTCACATTTTCAGGTCATTTTACGACTTCAAGTACGTTATTATTTATTTTTAGGGATTTACGCGTTTGCTTTTAATTTTCATCATATAGTTAAATCGCGTAAACTAAAAATTATCATTCAACGTAAGCGGGCATCAAAAAATTAAAGGTTTACGTCAAGCAAGTGTTAGATAATTATTAACTTTGCACATTTTATTTTTATTGGTTACGTAAAGTATTTACGTTTCATAATAAAATACATTTAGGCATTCACAGAACCACTAAAACTTATCTACGCTTCAACAAATACCCATTTTTATACCCAATACTCAAAGTTTTATAAAACTTCACCCATATTTATCATTTTAGCCGAATATTGTATATAAGAAACCAACTAGAAACCAAATGCTATAAGTATACTCATTACACTTAATCTATACATCTTAAAACTACAAGTTATACTAGAATTAATACACAAAATATCAAATACTTTCCTAGCTCATTTCCCTCCCAAAATTTCATTGCTTATGTGCTCCCTAGGGGACCAAGAGCACACAAAAACTCAACTAAGGACTTGTATAAACACTAGGATTCATTATAACCTAGCCATGTCTAGTAAACTTGACCAAGAATTCTCCTTAATTCCCTCTCCATGTTTCACTAAGTCTTGGTCTTTCCTAATAGTATTATTGACTAGCCTTATGTATATATATACATGCATACTTGTAGATAACACACATGCCATTTCATTAACCAAAAACTTCACACAAAACCTCTTTTTGGCTCTCCCTAGCTCACAACTCACTCTAACATACACAAATAACCCATACAAATTTTATTTCCAAGTATTCTAGTATCATATCTAAGATATCCTAAGGTGTAATGAAGGCTTTGTTTAGTATTTAAAAGGGTTAATCAAGAAAAGTTCAAGATTAGGGTTTCAAGTGAAATTAAGGTTTTCTAAGTCTTAGAAGCTTGGGTTTGATTGCTAAACTAGGGTTTAGAACTTGTTTATCTTCATCATACATCATCTTAAGGTCATCTAAAAACCCTATACTCTTTACATTTGTATTTTATGTGTATATAATGTTTATATAGTGAATCACCATCTAGGAAACATATTAACATGTAAAATAGACTTTTACTCTTGATCATGGTTTGATATACTTTTTTTTATGTTATATTGTTGTTAAAAACGTGTTGTAAGGAAAGTATAAACATTATATAAGTGTTGGTTAATTTATAAAAGTATATATAAATTAATTGTTTAAAAGTTTACTTATTAAGTTTATAAGTAAAAGAAAAGAAAGGACTTGTTATTCTTGACAAATGATGGACTAGAGGACTTAAAATATATGAGACTTGTGGTATAAAATATGGTAGATGACATGTAATAATACATTGATGCCAAAAAGTTTATAAAAATAAGTTTAAACACTTTTTATCTAAAAACTCTAAACCTACTGTTTTAAATTCGAAAATATGATATTTATTTTATATTTTATTAAAATAGTAGACATTATTAGCTTTCCGAATCTATTAAGAACTCGAAAAACGAGTTATAACGAAGAAGTTACGCTATTTGCAAGTTACGATCATTAATATATAAAAGTGATTTTATAAAAGTAATTTTAGTTACTGTTCATACCAGTACATTTTTGGAAAATGTTTTAATTATATAGGACTTTTAATTACAAAGACGTACTAGAAAGAATCACTAAAATCGGAGTTAAAATGAATAAGATATGACTTTTACGAGATTACGCTAATTAAATTTATAAAAGTAATTTTATAAATAATCATGAACAGTAAAGATCACTGTTCATCAGAGGGTTAAAATATTAAAATGTAATATTTTGGTATATCTTTTTAATACGAAAGGGTCGACATAAAGAACGTACAAAACGGACTTAAAACGAGAAAGTTATGACATTTTTACTAAGGTAATATTTATAAACATTTTATTTTTATAAATATTATTTCACAAATACAATTAGATGGTGATGTAGCTATATAGAATTATATATGGTATGAGTTATTCAAAGTACTTAGAACTTATACGACCTATAATTATTTAGGTTGCATTCAGACATTTACGTGACGCGTTTTCATTCTGTGATATACATTGTTGATTCATTCACCCGAGGTGAGTTCATAGCCCCACGTTTTACAATTACAGTGATTTACAAGTTTCGGGGTGAGAAACATGTTTCGTTTTACATATTAGGCACAAGTGTACATTTCAAATAAAGATTACGTGTTTGCCTAAGTAGCGATAGCCCACTATGCCCAATTATAATGAACTGTCAATTACTAGATTGTAAGCGCGAGTGTTATAGATAGATCTATTTGAGATTTGATATCCCTGTTCGGGTGAGTCATACTCACTATGCCGGTTGACCGAACAAAGAACGTATATCATGTCAGACTTTGGGATGTTGCGTGTGACACCCCCATAAAATCACAACGCAGCGGAATACCACTTTGGGGTGCCACTTCATAGTATAAAGTACAAGTCACAGGAAATCTTGTGGTCCCACATTATACATTTTACAAACCTATGAATTCAACAACGTTATTGTTGACGTTTTAAAGCATGTTTTCTCAAGAGGTCAATGAGATACAAGACAAGGGATACATTTGTGTCATATTTTAGAAGTCATGTGCATTAAAGATTTGGTCGCATTACATTTTGGGGAAATATTTGTTATGTGTAGAATCTTTACCTTTTGAACAATGAACAAGTGAAGCTATGGACTTTTGTAACAAACAATTTGTTTAAATCCAATCAGTTTTACGACTCTTTTTGAGGTCGTTCTCATATATTTCTTGTGCTATTGATCTATGAAGTAACACTCCCATGATCCATATTCCGCTGCGACCCAATTTGGGGGTGTTACAGATTGGTATCTAGAGCCAAGGTTATAGAGAACCAGGTCAAATGTTTTTACTTGGACAATAACCGTTTTCAACATTGCATTCATACGAAGGGGTTTTCACAGGACATACATACACTAGTTGTTTGCATTAGTTGGTTATACTAGATGCATTCATGATTGATATACGTGTTTATAATATATATTACGTATATTACGATAAGAGTCTTATATTAATACTTATATAAGCTACATTTTATTGTCACAGATTTTGTCATGTCGGATTCAGAGCATTCCACGGTCACCTACACATCGATATCCAGCGACTACGAGGAGCCATCAGACGTAGGCTCTCCTAGAGTTGTGGTCTACGGATATGACGGACTACCGATGCACCCACCATCTCCTGATTACGTGCCCGGTCCTGAGCACCCACCTTCACCTGTCTATGTACCATATGTTCCAGAGCCTGCATACCCAGAGTTTATGCCACTTGAGTATGATGTGTTTCCAGCTGAGGAGCAGCCACTGCCTGCTGCTATCTCACCCACTGCTGACTCACCGGGTTATATTACTGAGTCCGATCCCGAGGAGGATCTAGAGGAGGAGGATGATGAGGATCCAGAGGAGGACCCAGCTAATTATCCCACTGACAGAGATAATTATAAGGAGGAGGAGGAGTCCTCCGAAGATGATGTTGATGGCAAGGAGGAGGACGAAGGCGATGACGAGGAGGAGGAGGAGGAGCACCTAGCTCTGGCCGAATCCGTCCCCCCCCCCCCCCCTACACCCAGACGGAACCCATGGGGCACGAATGACCGTCCGACCACAACCTCCTATGGCAGCGTCTATTGCGGCACTGATTGCTGAAGTTGCCACTACATTACCATTACCATCACCTCCTCCATCACCACTTACATCATACTCATCACCACTACTACATATACCATCTCTACCACTACACTTAGCCCTACTCATCCATTAGGCTACAGAGCTGCTATGATCCAGTTGAGAGCTGAGTCACCATCTACTTCCCATCTACTACCACTACTACCACCTATTGTACTTCCACGCACCAGAGCATCCATGGTTCTGATGAGAGCTGCCGCACCATCCACCTACATTCTAGCACCTCGATCAAGGACACCACCATCAGGGACACCACCACTTTTACATATACCATTACCTACATCATCACACTCATTACTTGCTACTGTTTAAGGATTTTATTTTATGTGACGATATTACGAAATTACCGTAGCTTTTATATAGTTCATACGCAAGGACTAAATTAGCCAATAGTTCATAGTTTAGTTAAGTATGGGCTATAAATACCCCTCCATAGCTTCCATGGAGGGGTTGAGACTTTGTAAACTTTCACTTTCATTTTTAATAAAACACACACACTTTTACATTCTCTCCCTCTACTCTCTCTCTACAAAACATGACTAGTTTCATATGGTTTGATTCACCTAGACCACCGGATCTATGATTCTTTAGTCCGTCAATTGGTATCAAGAGCCATGGTTACAATCTTGGGTCGGTTACATTTTGTGTCCGGTTGGTCTCAAAATTTGTCAAATCTATCACAGTTTGTGGTTGTGTGTCATATGTTTTATTGTCACTGTACTGTCATACATTGTTCATTTACTGTTCATGGCATGGTCCCTCGTACCGTTCAATAATTTTTAGAGTTTTCTTCTTGTGAAAATGTCAAGATAACGGATATTATATGTGTTATATCTTTCTGTTTTCATTACTCATTAGATCTGCTGTGTTCGTGCTTAAAAGACAAAGAAAAATGAGCTTATTTTTCTGGGTTTCTTCATTGCGTTTTGATCAAGAAACAAAAGACCAGATCCATTTTTTAGGAAAGTACGACAGTGACTGGTCAACTGCGTTTTGGTGTGGTCAACTGCGTTTTGTGGTTGCGTTTCGTCTACTCTACCATTGCGTTTTGAAGACAAATTCATGGTTTTTATGAAAAGAAACTATGGCAAAAAAAAAATTGATGTTGCGTTTTGCTTAAAACCGAGTCAAATATTGACGAGCAAAGTCAAACCAGAAAGAAAAAGAAAAGAAAGACAAGACGAGAAGAAGAACAGACTCGAGCATAACCATAGCAAATCAACATCACTGCTTCAATCAAACTAATAACAAAACAAATCCAACAGCCTATCTAACACATCCCTTCGTCACTACATCAACACAAAATCAAATTCAAATCTAATCCTATTCCCATCGTCACATTTATACAACTTCAAATCCAACTCCATCCTACTGTCAACAACCCCATCAGTGACACGACAATGATTAAGTACAAGATTGACCTCAGTTATTGTATTCGTGTTTTGCATTCAATTGCAAGACTTTTATAGATCGTTAAAACGAATTCAATCTCATCACGAATCTTTAATGGTTTATTACCATTCTTAATATTCGAATTCAAAGAAAGCAACATAACAAATCTGTTATCTTCTTTCTTTATTTCGATTAATTGACACACAAAAACCGAATAACAAATGACCTACCCGAGACCCTTTTTGGATCTTAAAGCCTTCGATCTTCCTGTTTAAGTACACAATTTACAAATGGTTGTGGTGGATTTGTTAGAGATAACGAAGGTATAAGGAAGAGATATCTTTTCTTTGACTTGATTTTGTGATGTGTGAATTATGTGTAGTTTGTTGTCATTGGAAGTATCGATGAGAAGATGATGGGGGCGTATGATTTTTTTTATTAGGGTTAGGGTGTGTGAGAAGGATTAGGGATCTTATACCCTAATAAAACGAGATATGGTGATGTATATCTACTATTGGATCGTATGTTGTTAACAAATGATGGGCGCCAAGTTTCTTTACATAATGTTGGGCCGACTATAAGGTGATTTCACTATGTAGGCCAAGTATTATTCAAGATGTGGGCCGAGAATCTATTAACTTGGGCTGATTTTTCTAAATACTCAAACTTGGCCAATGATTAGTGAATGGTTAGGCCGGGTTTAACATGTTTTGTGGGCTGAAATGGTTATACAAGACTTTTTAACAAAATTTGGTTAATTTGGACCTATTTTTGTTATATTAAGTGATATAGGGGAATATTTGTGGCTAGTAATGACAAAGTGACTAGATTAATTTTCGAGATCGGGATCGAGTTTTATGAAGAATCATCAGAATTTAAATTTTTAAGGCTTGATTGGACATTTATTTTTCTAAGTGACTACGAAGTTGATCGGGTATCACTTATTTGTGATTGAAGTTGCATTTCACGAAGGCGTATTCTTATTTTATCTTGAAGTCGGGGTTGGTTGGATGCATGACTTTCAATGATAACTTGCTCGTGCTTAAGATTTAAGTTGAAGACTTGGTTTATCTAGTTTCCAGTAGTCAAGGGGTGGATGGTTGAAGACCTGGATAACTATCACTTAAAGGAGTTACGTTGTAGTACTCAGTGTCACACGCAGAAGACGATGTGGATAATCGCAAGAGGTGATGAATGTCTCATACTTTGGGAGGGGTATTGAATACTTAGAGATTTGCTTGGCACAAATTCTCTACACCGTTCTTCCAACATTAGTGCAAGCTTAAGTCACAAGAACGGGAATTCTACTTCAGTTTCAAGTTTGGTATATCGGGTTTACTCCATCAGTGGTCACTTCAAATAGCCTACAAAAAGGTTGGTAAAGATAGTCAGAGAGGAGTTAATGAGTAGAGATTTGATCAGCAGTTGATTCTCATAGGATTCATTTGGGTTAATTTCATTCTTCTCACAAGAATTCAAGTATATGTGCATATAATGTGTTGCTGGTTCTGAGGTATCAAAACCATCAATGGGGAAGGAGAAATACATTTGAACGCACAATGAGTACACGTGACGAACTTCATGTCTTTTTCTTAATTTAGGCAATCCCGAGAAGACAAATGTCATAACCGCAGAGAAAATCCGTGTTTTAACTCGTGATTTCTGGTGTATTATTATAACTACATGGGGGAAGAGATGTAAGAAATAGTTTCTGATGATAAAAGAGGTACACAATGGTATGATGATTCCTACAGATAGTCAGTATCCTGCAGGAAGAAATGAGTTCATCCGGGACTTAGTTGACTTTGGTGTTACATTTCGACTACTAGGAGGGTTTAATTGTCTACATCCGGGACGTAGCTAACCTTGGGTGTAACAAGAATTATCATCATTATCCTAAAGGGTGAAATGTATACATCAAGGATGCACAACGAGTTCACTTGATCGGGCTTTATAGTATATGCCGGAGGTTAGTCCGCAGAGATGATTAGTGCTTCAACTTGTTACTTTGGTGTTACATTTTCGACTTCATTAATAGAATAGAGTGTGTACTTTGAAGTTTTTGGGCTTCATACAATTAGACTGGTTGCATCTCTTCATCTACATGGGGGAAGAGATATCTCGATACTTTTGGTATGCATTACTTGAGCTTCCAGGGGGAAGAAATGTGAGAAGAATTATTCAAGTGTGAGAAGATATGTTGTTGATCCAGTCAATGTTTCCCCAAATAGTTAATCACTAAGCTTATTATCAAAGGAGCAATATTTGATGTGGCTTGCTACTAATTCCGCTGTGCACTTAATTATTCTAAGCTTGAAAGAAAGCTTTGAAACTGCTCGAGAGAGGATTGCTTGTTTGGGGGGAAGCTTTGAAAGCTTCTAAACATTAAATATGTGGCATGAATTAGGGGGAAGCTAATTCAGAAGCTTCTCCTTAACCAGAAGTGTATGGGTTACTTAGCTCGTGCCTATTATAGTATTTCTCCTACAAGGTACTACAAAGATGATTCATGGTGGAGTGCAGACTTGAAGTCAAAGGCCATTGACGACATCATCAGCATTGGAAGCTTCATGGAAGCTCATGTTCTTAATCATTATGTACTTGTTAGGAAAATATTGTAAGTAATTCCGTATATCGTCCCATGAGGGAAGATTGTTAGGATTTCATTATTTGACGATAATACGGATTACCGTAGCTTTTATTATAGTTCAAAACGCAATGACGAAATAGCCAATAGTTATAGTTAGTTAAGCTATGGGCTATAAATACCCCTCCATAGCTTCCATGGAGGGGTTGAGACTTTGTAAACTTTCACTTTTATTTTTAATAAAACACACACACTTTTACATTCTCTCCCTCTACTCTTTCTCTACAAAACATGACTAGTTTCATATGGTTTGATTCACCTAGACCACCGGATCTATGATTCTTTAGTCCATCATCTACCCTCTATTGACTATAGAGCAGATGTTCCTGAGGTTACGTTACCGCCTTGGAAGAGGTTGTGCATTTCTCCCGGTCCTAGATATGAGATTGGGGAGAGCTCATCTGCTACTACTACTAGGCCTACTGGAGGCTTTAGACAGATTATGGTTATGTTGGCACTCTGGATGCTGAGATTAGGCGTGACCTAGATATAGAGATAGGTTACGGGATTACTAGGGTTTGGGAGGATCCAGATGAGATTACAGAGGAGATACTAGCGAATGATGTAGCAGAGTTGGGTTAGAGGATGATAGATTTTGTCACGACTGTTAGGCAGGATACTGATGAGATCTATGTGAGGCTTGACGATGCACAGAGCGATCGATCTTTGATGACCGGTCATCTCAACTTGCTACGTAGAGATAGGCCCTCCAATGCTCGCACGGCTAAACTTATGGAGAGTGAGGCCAGAGCTGCTCATGAGGCTTGGGTGCAGTCTATGGATTCCAGTGATACAACACGTTCTAAGGTTAGAGCACTACGGACTATGGTTTAGCACAACAAACTGATATTAGAGACTTGCGGACAGCAGACCACAAAAGATAAACACAGCTCGTAGAGGCACTGACTCTGCTAAGGACATTGCAGATTCAAATGGTAGCACTATAGAGTCAACAGAGACCTGTTAGGGATCCAGAACATCCTGATGTACCAGAGGAGGCCGGTAGTAGTTCTTAGATCTAGTTATGTCTTAGCTATTTTGTATAGCCTAATAAGTATTACGGGTAACTCCCGGCTAATAAGGCTCTAGGTTTTATTTTCATCTTGTAACCTAATGGTAGTGATCATTTTGTAACTGAACTAGTAATGCATCTTTTCCATATTATATATGGAATGGGTGTATTATGTCATGTCTGTAATCGAATTTATTATGAATGAATGTCGATTTAGCTACACCATTGTTAATTTTAGTTCAGTTGTATATATCACTGTGTGATGTGATCTCACTTTATTTATTGTGTATATGTCATTTCGAGGTTATGATTGTCTGAAATCTAACGGGTATTATATTTTCATGTGATTTTGAAGAAAATGGCACCAAAGAAAAGAACCACCATATCATCACCAGCCAGAACAACCACCACCACTACCCCTATGACTGATGCTGAACTTAAGACATTAATTGCCCAAGGAGTTGCCGATGTGTTGGCAGAACGTGATGCCACCAGAGGCAGAAATGAAGAAGACAACCATGATTCAGGAATGGGTGTAAGGAGACAAGCTCCTCTTGCTAGAGAGTGCACTTACCCAGACTTCATGAAATGCCAACCCTTAAATTTTAACGGTACAGAAGGAGTTGTCAAGTTGACTTAGTGGTTTGAAAGAATGGAAATTGTGTTCTGTATAAGCAACTGCACTATGGAAAACCAAATCAAGTTTGCCACTTGTACTCTTCTTAGAAGTGCTCTAACGTGGTGGAACTCCCACATTAGGACTGTTGGTCACGATGTTGCATATGCAATGACTTGGACAAACCTAAAAAAGATGATGACCAATAAGTACTGCCTAAGGGGTAAGATTAAGAAGCTTGAGGTTGAGATGTGGAATTTTAAGGTTAAAGGTACCGATGTGGTAGGCTATAACCAACGTTTTCAGGAACTAGCATTGATGTGTGTTAGGATGTTTCCTGAAGAGTCGGATAAGATTGAGAAGTATATCGGTGGTTTGCCCGACAAGATTCATGGAAGTGTGATGGCATCTAAGCCAAAGACCATGTAGGATGCAATTGAATTTACAACTGAACTAATGGACAAGAAAATTAGCACCTTTTCTGAATGTCAGGCTGAAAACAAGAGAAAGTTTAATGACACTTCTAGGAACAATCAAAACCAGCAGCAGCCTCCCAAAAGGCATAATGTGGCATGGGCTTATACTGCAGGGCCTAGTGAGAAGAAAACTTACGGATGATCTAAGCCGGTGTGCTCTAAATGCAACTATCACCATGATGGTCTATGTGTTCCCAAATGTAACAAGTGCAACAGAGTTGGCCATCTGGCCCGTGACTGTAGGAGTCCTGCAAATGCCAATACTGCTAACAACCAAAGGGGCACTGGGGCAGGTCAGAAAGCTATTTGCTTTGAGTGCGGAGCCTAGGGACATTTCAAGAGGGAGTGTCCAAAGCTAAAGAACAACAACCATGGTAATCAAGGTGGAAATGGCAATGCTCCAACAAAAGTGTATGTGGTGGGCAATGCAGGGACAAACTCGGACTCAAATATCGTTACGATACGTTCCTTCTAAACAACCGCTATGCTTATATCCTATTTCATACTGGTGCCGATAGGAATTTTGTGTCTACTGCATTTAGCTCCCAAATGGATATCACACCAACTACCTTAGACCATTATTACAATGTTGAACTAGCTGACAGGAAAATAATTGGAATAAACACTATCATTAGGGGTTGTACATTAAACTTCCTAAATCATCCATTCAATATCGACTTAATACCCATAGAACTTGGTAGTTTCGACGTCATAATTGGTATGGATTGGTTGGCAAAGTACCAAGCTGTCATTGTTTGTGCCGAGAAAATCGTTCGTATTCCCTGGGGAAATGAAACGTTAATTGCTCGTAGTAACGGAAGCGACCGAGGAAATGAGACTCGTTTAAACATCATCTCGTGCACTAAAACGCAGAAGTACATACTAAAAGGATGTCATGTCTTTTTGGCACAAGTTACTACAAAGAAAACTGAAGACAAGTCAGAGGGGAATCAACTTGAGGACTTACCGATTGTTTGACATTTTCCTGAAGTGTTACCCGAGGACTTGTCGGGTCTTCCACCGACTCAACAAGTGGAATTTCAGATCGATTTGATACCTGGTGTTGCACCTGTAGCACAAGCACCTTACCGATTAGCTCCGTCTAAAATGAAAGAATTGTCGGATCAACTACAAGAACTTTCTGACAAAGGCTTCATAAGACCCAGTTCCTCACCTTGGGGAGCTCCGGTCTTGTTTGTCAAGAAGAAGGATGGATCATTTCGAATGTCCATCGAACTGAACAAGCTAACGGTGAAGAATCGTTATCCACTCCCAAGGATTGACGATTTATCTGATCAACTACAAGGATCCAACATTTATTCTAAGATAGACTTGCGATCAGGTTATCATCAGCTTCGAGTACATGAAGAAGATATTCCGAAGACGACATTCAAAACTCGATATGGTTATTACGAGTTCCAAGTTATGCCATTTGGTTTGACGAACACATCGGCGGTATTTATGGATCTCATGAATCGGGTGTGCAAGCCATATTTGGATAAGTTTGTGATTGAATTTATTGACGATATCCTCATCTATTCAAGGAACATGAAGAACATCTTAAGGCAATTCTGGAATTGCTTAAGAAAGAAGAGTTGTATGCTAAATTCACTAAATGTGAATTTTAGATTCCCAAGGTACAATTTCTTAGCCACGTGATTGATAGTCAAGACATTCGCGTAGATCCCTCCAAGATCGAATCCATAAAAGATTGGGCATCTCCTAAAACACCAACGGAGATTCGTCAATTTTTAGGTCTTGCTGGGTATTACCAAAGATTCATTGAAGGATTTTTGAAGATCTCCAAGTCAATGACCAAGCTTACTCAGAAAGGAGTTAAGTTTGATTGGGGTGACAAGGAGGAAGCCGCCTTCCAGTTAATAAAGCAGAAGTTGTGCAGTGCGCAAATTCTGGCTCTACCTGAAGGAAGCGAGGATTTTGTGGCCTATTGCGATGCTTCGCATAAAGGATTAGGTGTTGTATTAATGCAAAGGGAGAAAGTAATTGCTTATCCATCACGCCAATTGAAAATTCATGGGAAAAATTATACAACTCATGATTTAGATCTTTGATCGGTAGTGTTTGCTCTAAAATATTGGAGACATTATTTATACTGAACTAAGTGTACGGTGTTCACAGATCATAAGAGTTTACAACACATTCTTGATCAAAAGGAGCTGAACATGAGGCAATGTAATTGGTTAGATTTTCTCAGCGATTACGATTGTGAAATACGTTATCACCCAAGGAAAGCAAACGTAGTGGCCGATGCCTTAAGCCATAAAGAACGGAATAAGCCATTACGGGTTTGAGCCTTAGTCATGACTATTGGTTTGAATCTCCCCAAACAAATTTTGGAAGCTCAAATAGAAGCACGGAAACTAGAGAACTTTAAAAAAGAAGACGTAGGAGGTATGATCTGGAAGGATATACCAAAGGAAAAGTTGGAACCTTGCGCCAATGAAACTTTATGCTTAAATGGTAGGAGTTAGTTACCATGTTATGGTGATTTAAGGACTGTGATCATGCACAAGTTCCATAAGTCAAAATACTCAATCCATTCGAGTTCTAACAAGATGTATCAGGACATGAAGAAGCTATATTGGTGGCCCAATATGACGGCCAATATCGCCACCTATGTTCATAAATGTTTGACATGTGCTAAGGTCAAGGCTGAACACCAAAGGCCATTGGGTTTGTTGGTGCAACATGAGATACCTCAATGGAAGTGGGATAATATCACTATGAATTTTTTCATGAAGCTTCCTAAGTCGTCACAAGGTTATAACACCATTTGAGTGATTGTTGACCGACTTACTATATCTGCACTCTTCTTACCAATGAGGGAAACTGATCCCATAGAGAAATTGGCGAGAATGTACCTAAAGGAAGTAGTCACGAGGTATAGAATACCTGTCTCATTCATTTATGATCATGACGGTAGATTCACATCAAATTTATGGAGGTCACTTAAGAAGGCTTTAGATACTAGTTTGGCTATGAGTACTGCATATCATCCATAGACTGACGGACAAAGCGAGAGGACTATTTAAGCTCTCGAGGATATGCTATGTGCTTGTGTGATCGACTTTGGAAATGGTTGGGTTAAACATTTTCCATTAGTTGAGTTTTCATATAACAATAGTTATCATGCTAGCATCAAGGCTGCACTATTTGAGGCACTTTACAGTCGAAAGTGTCATTCACCTGTATGTTGTGCCGAGGTTGGAGAAGTTCAACTTACCGGTCCAAAAATAGTTCAAGAGACAACCGAGAAGGTCATTCAGATTAAGGAAAGGATTAAAGCAGCTCGTGATTGACAAAAGAGTTACGCCGATTTAAAGCGTAAGCCAATGGAATTTCAAGTTGGAGATAGAGTTATGCTTAAGGTTTCACCTTGGAAAGGGGTCGCATGTTTTGGAAAACGTGGGAAGTTAAACCCTAGGTATGTTAGACCTTTCAAGGTGTTGGCTAAGGTTGGAGCCGTTGCTTACCAGATTGAGCTTCCTCAAGCGTTGAGCAGGGTTCACAGTACATTTCATGTGTCCAACTTGAAGAAATGTTATTCCGATAAACCACTAGCCGTTCCATTGGATGGAATTCATATTGATGATAAGCTCCATTTTATGGAGGAACCCATAGAAATCATGGATCAAGAAGTTAAATGGTTGAACAAAAGTCGTATTCCAATTGTCAAGGTTTGGTGGAACTCTAGGAGGGGTCCTGAGTTCACATGGGAACGTGAAGACCAATTTCAAAAGAAGTATCCGCATCTCTTCACTAAACCCGTACCTTCGTCAAGTGTCGCGACTTGAGCCTTGGGGACAAGGCTCTTCTAACGGGAGGAGACTATAACATTTCACATTTTCAGGTCATTTTACGACTTCAATTATTCCATTATTTATTTTTAGGGTTTTACGCGTTTGCTTTTTTATTTAAATCGCTTAGTTAAATCGCGTAGACTAAAAATCAACATTTAACGTAAACGGGCATCATACAAATAAAAGTTTACGTCAAGAAGTGTTATAACAATATTAGAAGTATAATTTATAACTTTTCAAGTTTTACTTTTTATACTTTACGTAAAACGCATTTTACGGTTTCAGCGATAATATACATTTAGGCATTCACGGAACCACCAAAACTTTTCTATGCTTCAACAAATACCCATTTTTGTACCCAATACTTAAAGTTTTATAAAACTTCACCTACGTTACTCATCTTGGCCGAATTTTACATAAGGGAACCAAACCAAAACAAATACTTTACAAGTATACTCTTTTAATTATACAACTACATCTGAAACTACAAGTTTCACTAGATACTTATCTTCAGATAATAAAGACTTTCTTAGCCACCTCCCCCCCCTAAATTTTGGATACAAATATAGTCCCAAGGGGACAAAGAGCTCATCATCTAACAACTAAATCTTATACAACCTAAGGTTCACTAAAACATAATGTTGTGACTAGTGTTTTGGTGGTCTTTTTCTTCCTTATTTTACTCATCTTGTCTTGAGCTCTCTAATAGCGTCTTCAACTAGCAACTAGGACTAAGTCTTGTAGTATTTAAAGGGTGCAAGACTTGTAGAAAAATATACATCACATTTCCTTAAGTAAAAACAACACAAACTCGGCTAACAACAAACACATTCCAAATAATTCATACAATTTTTATTTCCAAGTATTCAAGTGTTCTAGTATAATATCTAAGATATCCTACGGTGTATTGAAGGCTTTGCTTAGCATTTAAAAGGGTTAATTAAGAAAAGTTCAAGATTAGGGTTTCAAGTGAAATTAGGGTTTTCTAAGTCTTGAAAGCTTGGGTTTGATTGCTAAACTAGGGTTTAGAACTTGTTTATCTTCATCATACATCATCTTAAGGTCATCTAAAAACCCTACACTCTTTACATTTGTGATTTTATGTGTATATAATATTTATATAATAAATCACCATTTAGGAAACATATTAACATGTAAAATGGATTTTTACTCTTGATCATGGTTTGATATACTTTTTCATATGTTATATTGATGTTAAAAACATGTTGTAATGAAAGTATAAACATTATACAAGTGTTAGTTAATTTATAAAAGTATATATAAATTAATTGTTTAAAAGTTTACTTATTAAGTTTATAAGTAAAAGAAATGAAAGGACTTACTATTCTTGACAAATGATGGACTAGAGGAATTAAAATATATGAGACTTGTGGTATAAAATATGGTAGAGGACTTGTAATAATACATTGATGCCAAAAAGTTTATAAAATAAGTTTAAACACTTTTTATCTAAAAACTCTAAACCTACTGTTTTAAATTCAAAAATAAGATATTTATTTTATATTTTATTAAAATAGTAGACATTATTAGCTTTTCGAATCTATAAAGAACTTAAAAAACAGAGTTATAACGAAGAAGTTACGCTATTTGCAAGTTACAATCATTAATATATAAAAGTGATTTTATAAAAGTAATTATATAAAATTTAGTTATTGTTCATAATCACGAACAGTAAAAATCACTGTTCATCAGAGGGTTAAAAATATTAAAATGTGATATTTTGATATATCTTTTTAATACGAAATGGTGGACATAAAAAACGTATGAAACAGATTTAAAACAAGAAAGTTACGACATTTTTACTAAGGTAATATTTATAAATATTTTATCTTTATAAATATTATTTCACAAATACAATTAGATTGTGATGTAGCTATATAGAATTATATATGGCAAGAGTTATTCAAAGTACTTAGTACTTATACGACCTATAATTATTTAGGTTGCATTCGGACATTTACGTGACGCGTTTTCATTATGTGATATACATTGTTGATTCATTCACTCGAGGTGAGTTCATAGCCCCACATTTTACAATTACAATGATTTATACGTTTTGGGGTGAGAAACATGCTTAATTTTACACATTAGACACAAGTGTACATTTCAAACAAAGATTACGTGTTTGCCTAAGTAGCGATAGCCCACTATGCCCAATTATAATGAACTGTCAATTACTGGATTGTAAGCGCGAGTGTTATAGATAGATCTATTTGAGATTTGATATCCCTGTTCGGGTGAGTCATACTCACTATGCCGGTTGACCGAACAAAGAACGTATACCATGTCAGACTTTGGGATGTTGCGGGTTGAACATCATCACGGGCAATGTTGGCAATATATATTGCAAGTCATTCATGTCAAGCTTCAGTGTCATGAGCTTAGGGAAACGTAATTTCATTTTATGATAAGTGTATGCGTTGCATTATCATGGGGAAATCTTGTGGTCCAACTTCATTCATTATTCAAACCTGTGAATTTCACCAACTTTATGTTGATGTTTTAAAGCATGTTTTCTCAGGAGGTCGATAAGTACAAGGCAAGGATACATTGGTGGTAGTTATTTTGGAAGTAACATTGCATATGGATTGGGATACATTACATTTAGGGCAAAACAGTTGTTATGTACTAGAATCCTTATATTTCATGATGAACAAGTGAAGCTATAATCTTTTGTAACAAACAACTTATTAAATTATAATGTATCAGTTTTAAACGACTCACTTAGAGGTCGTTCTTTATATCTTGTGTTGTTAATCTGTGAAGTAACACGCCCCGAACCCATATTTTGCTGCGACCCAATTTGGAGGTGTTAAAGATTGGTATCTAGAGCCAAGGTTATAAAGAACTAGGTTGTATACCTTACCTAGACTATAACCGTTTTCAAACATTTCAAAAGGGGTTTACACGAGACATACATACATTACTTGTTGCATTAGTTGTTCATACTAGATGCTACATGATTGACATACATATTTATAATTATACTAAGTATATTACTAAACGAGTTATATATAATATACTTATATAAGTTATCTTTGCTTTTTACAGCAGTCATGTCATCTTCAACGGTCACCTACACGTCTGTTGATACTGATTTTGAGCCATGGAGATTCCAGTGGGTTTCCGACGAGGAACCATCTAAGGCAGGTTCTCCAAGAGTAATTGTCTACGGATATGATGGACTACCTATGGACCCATTGGATCCATATGTGGAGGCCGCCATGCATGTACCAGCTTCACCTGATTATGTACCTTCACCTATGTATCCAGAGTATGCACCACCAGATGATGAGGTATTTCTGGCTGAGGAGCAGCCACTACCTGCTGTTGTCTCACCTACTGCTGACTCACCAGGCTATACAGCTGACTCAGAGCCAGAGGAGGAGGATCCTGAGATGGATCTAGAGGAGGAGGATCCTAAGATGGATCCAGAGGAAAAGGAGGAGCCTGAGGTAGATCCGGTTGATTACCTATCGGATGTAGAGATAGATGAGGAGGAGGGAGACGAGGAGGAGTCTGAGGGGGACTCGATTGACTATCCCTCTACTCAGGAGGAGGAGGAGAAGCCCTTTGAGGAGGAGGAGGAACACATAGCTCCGAATGTTCCTGCTTCAGCCACACCATCATCACCACCCACCTCTCCACACCATATCATCCCTTTTCCTCTGACCGGCCGCCGTACGGAACGGATGTTGGTTAGACCTCAGCCAGCTATGGCAGCATCTACTGATGCACTTATTGCTGCGATTACTGCTGCACTACCACCATTACCACCACCATCTTCATTACTAGCCCTTCTACCACCACCTATCATACTCCCACGCACCAGAGCTAATATGGTTATGATGAGAGCTGCTGCACCATCCACCTACATCCTAGCACCTCGATCACAGACACCACCATCAGGGACACCACCACTCTTACCCATACCATTACCTACAGCATCATTACCTTTACCCTTACCCCCTACTGACCATAGAGCGGATGTTCCTAAGGTTTTGTTACTGCCTAGAAAGAGGTTGTTCATTGCTCCCAGTCCTAGATATGAGGTCAAGGAGAGTTCTTTTGCCATTGCTGCTAGGCCTACTAGAGGCTTTAGGACAGATTATGGTTTTGTTGGCACTCTGGATGCCAAGATTAGACGTGACCCAGAGAGAGAGGTAGGTTACGGGATTACTGACGTCTGTATGGATCCAACTGAGGCTACTTAGGAGATACCACATACTACTGTAGTAAAGTTGAGTCAGAGGGTGACGGATATTGTCACTACTGTTAGGCAGGATACAAATGAGATATATGTGAGTCTTAACGATGTACAGGATGATCAAGCTTTGATAACAGGTCAGCTTAACATGTTTCGTAGAGATCAGCATTACCACCTCACTACAGCCATACTGGTGGAGAGGGATGCTACAGTGGCCTGAGATGCATGGGCACAGTCCATGGATGCAGTCACTTGGCACGTTATGAGGTTATAACATTACGGACTACGGTCTCAGCACTCCAGGCTGAGAATGGAAAGTTGCAGGCATCATACCGCATACGACAGACACAGCTCTTAGAGACACTGACTTACATGAGAGCTTTACAGGATCAGATGACTATACTACAGAGGCATAGGACTAAGGACAATGATAGACTGACTCAGCATATTTAGCATACATAAGATGTGTACACCAGAGGATGCTGACGTTTGTTCTTAGATGTTACCTAAGTTTAGCTATTTTGTAGAAGCCAACTGAAGTATTATTACGGGTGTAACTCCCGGCTAGTAGGGCTCTAAGTTTTAGTTTCACCTTGTAACCTAATGGTAGTGATTATTTTTGTAACCAAACCAGTCCAGTATGTTTTTCCAGATATATATGTAATGGATGTATATGTCATGTCAATGTGATCAAATATTACTATACCATCTCTGTGTTGTGATTTCATTATATTATGAATATTTCATGTCGTGAGTTATGAAATTGTATCAAGTCTCACATGTATAATTTTCTTGTAATTTTAAAAGAAAATGGCACCAAAAAGAAACCACCATGGCCAACCTCAAACCCCGGCACCAACGAGGACCCCCCACTCCACCATCCAATGACACCAAAAGTATGAAGAGATGATATTTCAATGTGATTGCTAGTGCATTAGTAAAGTATGAGACTACAAAGAAACATTAATGTCAATGGTGACTACCAGCAACAACTCGGGATCTGGTCCAAGAGTTGCAACGCCCTACTCAGGATTGCCCTACAAAGACTTTCTGAACTTTCAACCCCCTTAAGTTTAATGACAACTGAAGGAGTTGTCGGTCTACAACCGTGGGTTTTCGATAAGCCTAAGAAAAATGTGTTTCACATTACAATTGCACAACTGAAAACCAGGATGAAATTTGCTAGCTGTACTTTACCTTGGACATGCTCTGACTTGTGGAATTCCCATATGAAGTATGTTACCCAAGAGGTTTCTTACGCAATGCCTTGGAGGAACTGATAAGAGATGACACTAAATATGGCCCAAGGAGCAAATTAAGAAAACTAAAGTTGAGATCTTGAAACCTAAGTCAAGGTACTGATCTACAAGCTATAACGCTGACGTTTTTCCAGGAACTAGCATTGATGAGTGGATAGGTTGATTTCTGAAAGCGTCCGATGAAAGTTTAAAGGAATGTTGATGGCTCCCTAACATGATTAGGGAAGGTGATGTCTTTTTCCAAGCCCAAGACCATGCAAGCGCAAATTGAGTTTGCAAGAATGGATGGTAAGAAAATTCTTGTTTTTTTACTGAGAGAACAGGCTGAAAAAAGAAAAACATGATGACAATTCAGGTCACAATCAGAACCACAACAGCCACCCAAGAAGTAGAATGTTGCCTAGAGACTACACTGTCGGGCCCTAACAATAAAGAGTAATGGAGGGATCCTTACCTAAGTGTACCAGGTGCAATTACATCATCAGGGTCAATGTGCAATGTCACAAATGCAATAGATTTGAGGCCATCTGCCCATGACCTAAGAAGGTCCCGTCCGTCAAATGCCTGCTTACTAACCCACAACCAGAGAGCCCCTGGGGCTATTCAGAGGGGTACTGGGTGTTATGAATGTGGTGCCCAAGGGCATTTTAAGAGGGAATGTCCAAGACTGAGGAGCAACAACCATGGTAATCAGAATGGTGGCAATGGAAATACACCAGCCAAGGTTTAGAGATTGGGAGAGGCATGGACAAACCCAGACGCCAATGTCATTGCGGGTACGTTCCTTCTAAACAATCGTTATGCTTCTAACTTGTTTGATACTGGTACCAATAGGAGTTTTATGTCTACTACATTTAGTTCCCTACTTGACATTGTCCCATCTGCGTTAGACAATAGTTGTGATGTTGAACTAGCCGACGGGAAAATAATTGGGGTAAACACTATCATTCGGGGTTATACACTAAACTTCTTAAATCACCCTTTCAACATTGACTTAATGCCCGTACCACTTGGTAGTTTTGATGTCATAATCGTTATGGATTGGTTGAGGAGGTACCATGCCGTGATCATTTGTGACGAGAGGATTGTTTGTGTTCCGTTTGGAGGAGAAACCTTGATTTTTCATGGTGACGGGAGTAACCACGAACACGAGACACGATTAAACATCATCTCGTGCACCAAAGCTCAAGAGTATTTGCTAAAAGGATGTCTTGTCTTTTTGGAACAAGTTACTACAAAGGAAGCCGAAGACAAGTCAGAGGGGAAGCGACTTGAAGATGTACAAATCGTTTGAGACTTTCCTGAAGTATTTCTTGAGGACTTGCCGGGTCTCCCACCGACTCGAAAAGTGGAATTTCAAATTGATTTGGTACCTGGTGCTGCACCTGTAGCGCGGGTGCCTTATCGATTAACCCCGTCCGAGATGAAAGAATTGTCGGATCAACTACAAGAACTTTCCGACAAAGGCTTTATAAGACCCAATTCCTTACCTTGGGGAGCTCTGGTCCTGTTCGTAAAGAAGAATGATGGATCGTTTCAGATGTGCATCGACTACCGAGAATTGAACAAACTGATGGTGAAGAATTGTTATCCACTTTCAAGGATTGACGATTTATTTGATCTTCTACAAGGATCCAATATTTATTCCAAGATAGACTTGTAACCGGGTTATCATCAGCTTAAGGTACGTGAATTAGATATTCCAAAGACGACATTCAGAACTCGGTATGGTTATTACGAGTTCCAAGTTATGCCATTTGCTTTGACAAACGCACCGGCGGTATTCATGGATCTTATGAATCGGGTGTGCAAACCATTCGTGATTGTCTTTATAGACGATATACTAATTTATTCAAAGAACAAGAAAGAACACGAAGAACATCTTAAGGCAATTTTAGAATTGCTTAGGAAGGAGGAATTGTATGCTAAGTTTTCTAAATGTGAATTTTGGATTCCCAAGGTGCAGTTCCTTGATCACGTGATTGATAGTCAAGGCATTCACGTGGATCCCGCCAAGATCTAGTCCATTAAAGATGGGGCATCTCCTAAGTCACCAACGAAGATTCATCATTTTTTAGGTCTCGTTGGTTATTATCGAAGGTTTATCGAAGGGTTTTCAAAAATCGCTAAACCAATGACCAAACTTACTCAGAAGAAAATCAAGTTTGAATGGGGTGACAAACAAGAAGCCACATTCTAGTTATTAAAGAAAAAACTGTGTGGTGCACCTATCTTGGCTTTACCTGAAGGAGCTGAGGACTTTATTGCCTATTGCGATGCTTTGCATAAAGGTTTGGGTGTTGTGCTAATGCAAAGGGAGAAGGTGATTTCTTATGCATCACATCAACTGAAGATTCATAAGAAGAATTACACGAATCATGAGCTAGAGTTAGGTGCAGTAGTGTTCGCTTTAAAGCTGTGGAGGCACTATTTGTATAGAACCAAGTGCACTGTGTTTACTGATCACAAAAGTCTACAACACATTCTTGATCAAAAGGAGTTAAACATGAGGCAATGTAATTGGTTAGAGCTGCTCAGTGATTACGATTGTGAGATTCGTTACCTCCCGGGGAAGGCAAATGTTGTTGCCGATGCTTTGAGCAGGAAAGAACGGATCAAGCCATTGCAGGTTCGAGCCTTAGTTATGACTATTGGTTTGGATCTTCCCAAGAATTTTTTGGAAGCTCCAAATGAGGTAAGAAAACCATAGATCCTCAAAGCTGAAGATATGGGAGGTATGCTGGTTGAAAATTCAAGAGATTCGGAAAAACTCAGGAAGAAAAAATTGAAACCCCGCGCTGATGGAACACTATGCTTGAATGGTAGGAGTTGGTTGCCCTGCTATGGTGATCTAAGGACTGTGATTATGCACGAGTCCCACAAATCAAAGTATTCTATCCATCCGGGTTCTGACAAGATGTACCAAGACATGAATCAATTATATTGGTGGCCCAATATGAAGGCCGACATCGCCACTTAAGTTAGCAAGTGTTTGACGTGTTCGAGGGTCAAAGCTGAACACCAAAAACCATCGGGTTTGTTGGTGCAACCCGAGATACCTCAATGGAAGTGGGATAATATCACTATGGATTTTGTCACAAAGCTTCCTAAGTCGTCACAAGGTTATGACACTATTTGGGTGATTGTTGACCGACTTACCAAGTCTACACACTTCTTACCAATGAGGGAAACCGATCCCATAGAAAGACTGGCAAGAATGTACCTGAAAGAGATAGTCACGAGACATGGAATACCTGTCTCAATCATTAGTGATCATGACGGTAGATTCGCATCAGAATTCTGGGGATCACTTCAGAAGGCTTTGGGTACTAGTTTGAATATGAGTATTACATACCATCCACAGACTAGCGGACAAAGCGAGAGGACTATTCAAACTCTTGAGGATATGCTACATGCTTGAGTGATCGACTTTGGGAATGGTTGGGTTAGACATTTGCCATTAGTTGAGTTTTCATATAACAATAGTTATCACGCTAGCATCAAGGCTGCACCATTCAAAGCACTTTACGGTCGAAAGTGTCATTCACCTATTTAGGCCAAGGTTGGAGAAGCTCAACTCACCGGTCTAGAGATAATTCAAGAGACCACTGAGAAGGTCATTCAGATCAAACAAAGAATGCAAGCCGCTCGGGATCGACAAAAGAGTTACGCCGATTTAAAGCGTAAGCCTATGGAATTTCAAGTTGTGGATAGAGTTATGCTAAAGGTTTCACCTTTGAAAGGGGTTGTACATTTTGGTAAATGGGGGAAGTTAAACCCTAGATATGTTGGACCTTTCAAGGTGTTTGTACAAGTCAGAGACGTTTCTTACAAGCTTGAGCTTCCTCAAGAGTTGAACAGGGTTCACAGTATGTTTCATGTATCCAACTTGAAGAAATGTAATTCCGACGAAGCATTAGCCATTCCATTAGATGGAATTCATATTGATGAGAAGATTCTTTTTGTAGAAGAACCCGTAGAAATCATGGATCGAGAAGTCAAACAGTTAAAGCGAAGCCGCATCCTAATTGTCAAGGTTCGGTGGAACTCTAGGAGAGGTCCTGAGTTCACCTGGGAACGTGAAGACCAATTTCAAAAGAAGTATCCACATCTCTTCACTAAACCCGTACCTTCGTCAAGTGTCGCAACTCGAGCCTTGGGGACAAGGCTCTTCTAACAGGGGAAGACTGTAACATTTCATATTTTTAGGTCATTTTATGACTTCAAGTACGTCATTATTTATTTTTAGGGTTTTACGCGTTTGCTTTTAATTTTCATCATATAGTTAAATTGCGTAAACTAAAAATTATCATTTAACGTAAACGGGCATTAAACAATTAAAGGTTTACGTCAAGCAAGTGTTAGATAATTATTTAGAGGATAATTATTCACTTTGCACAATTTATTTTTATTGGTTATGTAAAGTATTTACGTTTCGCGATAAAATACATTTAGGCATTCACGAAACCACCAAAACTTATCTACGCTTCAACAAATACCTATTTTTATACCCAATACTCAAAATTTTATAAAACCTCACACATATTTATCATTTTAGCCGAATATTGCATATAAGAAACCAACTAGAAACCAAATGCTACAAGTATACTCAGTACACTTAATCAATACATAATAAAACTACAAGTTATACTAGAATTATTACATAAAATATCAAAGACTTTCCTAGCTCATTTCCCTCCCAAAATTTCGTGGCTTATGTGCTCCCTAGGGGACCAAGAGCACACAAAAACTCAACTAAGGACTTGTACAAACACTTGGATTCATTATAACTTAGCCATGATAAGTAAACTTGACCAAGAATTATCCTTAATTCCCTCCCCATGTTTCACTAAGTCTTGGTCTTTCCTAATAGTGTTATTGAGCTATAGGCCTTTATATTATAAATAAAAATATGTAGTATATGGATATATATATATATATATAGGTATATATAGGTATAGTATAGTATTTTATTATTATAATATACGTATTATATAACACACACCACATACATGTTATACTGTAGAGAACACACAAGCCTTTCATTAACCAAAAACTGTTCACACAAAACTCTCTTTGGTCTCCCTAGCTCTGAGATCCTCTAACACATCACAGAATTCAGTACAATTTTTATTTCCAAGGATTCAAGTGATGTCTAGTGATTTATCTGAGATATCCTACGGTGTATTGAAGGCGCTTTGCTTAGCATTTAAAGGGTTAATTAGAAAGTTCAAGAATTAGGGTTTCAAGATGAGAATTAGGGGGATTGTCTTATTCTTGAAAGCTTGGGTTTGATTGCTAAACTAGGGTTTAGGACTTGTTTATCTTCATCGATACATCGCATCTGAAGGTCATCGTAAAACCCTACACTCTTTACATTTGTGATGTTTATGTGTATATAGTATTCTATATAATATAAATCACAATTTAGGAAAAAGTATTAAACATGTAAAATGGGGGGATTTTTTTTTTTACTCTTGATCATGGTTTGATATACTTTTTCATATGTTATATTGATGTTAAATACATGTTGGAATGAAAGTATAAACATTATACAAGTGTTAGTTAATTTATAAAAAGTATATATAAATTAATTGTTCAAAAGTTTACTTATTAAGTTTATAAGTAAAAGAAATGCAAGAACTTGTATTCTTGCAAGTGATGACTAGAGGAATGTGTAAAAATAAGGGGAGTCCTTTTGGTATAAAATAATGGTAGAGGACCGTTGTATAATACCATTGAGGCCAAAAAGTTTATAAATTAAGTTTAACACTTTTTATCTAAAAACCACACCCCCCCTAAACTACATGTTTTAAAGTTCAAAGAAATAAGATATTTAGTGTTTTAATAGATTTTAATTAAAATAGTAGGACATTATTAGCTTTTTCGAATCTATAAAGAAATCTTTTAAAAAACAGATGTTATAACGATGAAGTTACGCTATATTGGCAAGTTACAATCATTATATTAAAGTGTTTATAAAGTAATTATATAAAATTTTAGGTATTGTTCATAATCAAGAACAGTAAAAAATCACTGTTCATGGAGGGTTAAAAATATGTAAAATGTGATATTTGATATATCTTTTTATACGAAATGGTGGGGACTCATAAAGAAAGTATGTAAACAGATTTAAACATATGAAAGTTTTCGACATTGTATACTAGGTAATTAATTTATAAATATTTTATCTGTATATAATATGTATTCACTCAAATACAATTGAGATTGTGAAGTAGCTATATAGAATTCATGTATTGCAAGAGTTGTTCAAAGTACTTAGTACTGATAGACCTATAATTATTTAGGTTGCATTCGGACATTTACGTGACGCGTTTTCATTCTGTGATATACATTGTTGATTCATTCACTCGAGGTGAGTTCATAGCCCCACATTTTACAATTACAATGATTTATACGTTTTGGGGTGAGAAACATGCTTAATTTTACACATTGGACACAAGTGTACATTTCAAACAAAGATTACGTGTTTGCCTAAGTAGCGATAACCCACTTTGCCCAATTATAATGAACTGTCAATTACTGGATTGTAAGCGTGAGTGTTATAGATAGATCTATTTGGGATTTGACATCCCCGTTCGGGTGAGTCATACTCACTGTGCCGGTTGATCGGACAACGAACGTATACCATATCGGACTTTGGGATGTTGCGGGTTGAACATCATCACGGGCAATGTTGGCAATATATATTGCAAGTCATTCATGTCAAGCTTCAGTGTCATGAGCTTAGGGAAACGTAATTTCATTTTATGATAAGTGTATGTGTTGCATTATCATAGGGAAATCTTGTTTTCCAACTTTATTCATTATTCAAACCTGTGAATTTCACCAACTTTATGTTGACGTTTTAAAGCATGTTTTCTCAGGAGGTCGATAAGTACAAGGCAAGGATACATTGGTCGTAGTTATTTTGGAAGTCACATTGCATATGGATTGGGATACATTACATTTTGGGCAAAACAGTTGTTATGTACTAGAATCCTTATATTTCATGATGAACAAGTGAAGCTATAAGCTTTTGTAACAAACAATTTATTAAATTCCAATGTATTAGTTTTAAACGACTCACTTAGAGGTCGTTCTTTATATATTGTGTTGTTGATCTGTGAAGTAACACGCCCCGAACCTATATTCCGATGTGACCCAATTTGGGGGTGTTACATTTAGACCCACATCAAGACCGAGTCAACTCGGTAATTACCGAGTTGACTAGGTTAACACAACTGAGTCAACCGAGTCAACCTTATAGAAAGAAGATAAGAAAGAGAAGAACATTAACATATAACATAATCTTAACCAAAACCAAACAGCCAACAGCTTCACAAGTGATCGTAAGTGGATTTTAAATATAAAGATGATTATTATTGAAACGATAATTTATCTCATTATTCTATCCAATTACATATGTTCGAAATATGAACATGAAGTCGAGATTAGAATTTATCTAGATCACAAAAATATCAATAAAACGACCATATATATTTTCCGAATCTACATGTTTAAACCAATTTTGGTTATTACATGAAATTACGAAATTGATTGTAAGACAAAAAGAATAATCATCGAATTGCAACTCACACTTATATTAAAGATGATTAATTAAGTCTAAGTGTTCAAATGTTTGTGTTATTAGCTGTGGTCAAACTATACAAGCTAAATGTAACACACTCCAAGTAGGATCGACAACTTAAAAATTCCATCGAGAACTTCACGAGTACTCCAACGTAATAGTCAAAACTTAGACGTCGAATACGAAAATTCAAACCAAGAACCCTTCTAACATATATAAGCTTATCCCATTGCCAAAAAGGTAACCCCATCGCCCAATTACGAGAAATCAAGTTCTGTCCAATTTTTAGACATCCATGGATCGATGGATCCTCCATACCAGGATCCGTCCAACGTCAATAGATTTGAATAATCTTTTTTTCATTTTTCAATTGTCTAAGGTCTATCATACATGTAACTAACCTTTAGTACATCATAATTTATATAATGGAAGATTCACAAGATCTATTGAGATAAGTAACCTTAATTAGATTATTTTCATAAAGATATGTAATGGTGCATTCCTAGAACACTCTCAAAATAACATATTATATATTGTCACACTTAAGTATACTCCTATGTCTTAGAAGACTCATTCTTGTTTAAATTCACAACATCTTGCTTGCTCTCTCATTTGACCTTAGAATTCTACACATCATGATTAGGATTATGAGAACCGAAATCAAAACATATTAGTTGAGTCGCATTAGGCTAAGTATTAGTGGACAATGCAAATTTCATCTTTGCTACACTTCATTAGGCAAATGCATGAATTCTATTTTCTTCTAAAATGAGAATGACTACTAGAGAATCTATTGCAATAGAAATTCAATTTAATCTAACGGTTGAATTGCTTCCGGGAAGGAAGTTAGGTTCGTGGTATAACCCATAAAAATGGTCGTGTTTAGCCTGAATTGAACACCACTAGTGATAGTCTCATATTCATTCTCTAACTTGATTAAATGGCTCTTTCTAAATATGCCTAATGTTAGTTTACATTGATGAACTTTGTATGTCATTAGGATTGCTTATTAAACAAGTAGTGATTAGGATTTTCGCCTTCGTCCGTGCAATGCGGGATCTAGAGTTACTGTTGCACCTCCGTACACTATGTATTTTTGTGTTTTGCTCAATGTTAACTTGTCCTCGTGAGTTAGGTTTATATTTTTTCTTTATGGCCTTTTTTGATACTCTAATGATTTTATTTACTTATTTGGTGAATGCATAATTATTTGGACGGTTTTATTTTGTTAGCTAATCCCGATTTAATAATCTCTATGTTTATCTTTATGGGACTTGTTATCAAATGCTAGAATGCGAAACATAATTTGCATGATATATGCATATGACGTAATCATAGTTTTATGTGACTTTTTATATGATCTACGTGTTTTTCTTGTTCATCAACATTATATTATTTTGATACGTAATGAATTAGGTTTGTCTATCTAGATAATAATATAGGCATCACATAGTATCGTACATAAATATCTTTGATATTTAAGATTAATATGTTTAAGTGACTTAGTGTCATTTACATGTGTCTTTTGCATTTAGATTATTACCTCGTGTCACTAAAATTTATCGAGTACACATGCATAATCATCTTAATCCCTAAGGCCTCATTTGGTTCGCGGATTCTTCAGGATTCAGATGGAATTGGAATTTGATTTCATTCTAAAACGTGTTTGGTTGGCAGATTCAAGGAATTCATAATTTGAATTTCATTCCTCAATATGTTTGGTTGGCTATGGAATTGAATGTAAATCCTTAAAAATCCCACATATGTGGAATTCAACATTCCATAGCAAAATGTAAGGAATGTTTACAATTCCTTGGAATTCAGTATTTTCATTATCATAAATTTATTATTATTATTATTATTACTTTATTATTATTATTATTATTATTATTATTATTTGTTATTATTTTTTAAAGAAACTTAAGAGATTTACAATAAATTAGAGGAGAGCCGAGATACTATCTGGGTCCCCACTCCTTTAACAATAGCGAAACTGATCCTATTAAATATATGAATAGCAGCCCATGCCCAAATATCCTGAGCCATGGAGAACTTCAAGATCCGCTTCAGCAATGTAACGACATCAGCCGAGGTACTATCTGGGCCCCCACTCCCCAAGTTATGACAAAGTTAATCCTACTAAAAATGTGAACAACATCGCCCCCACCCCTAGTGTCTTGAGCCAAGGAAAACTTACGAATCTACTTCTGTAAGACAATTGCATCCTTCTCCAATTCTCCAAATGAAGAGAATAAGAAAGGGAGAAA
Source organism: Tanacetum coccineum (assembly GCA_026074375.1). NCBI lineage: Eukaryota > Viridiplantae > Streptophyta > Magnoliopsida > Asterales > Asteraceae > Tanacetum > Tanacetum coccineum. The sequence continues at coordinate 68,745 of BQNB010004967.1, read as the reverse complement.
ACCATAACCAATATCCGCACACTTGGCCTCATACTTGACGCGTTTACGTTGTGCTGCATCAATCACAATACGACCAGGCACAAAACCAACCATTCCTGTATGTGTCAAAGGCTAGGATCATGTTAGATCTACGCATACATCAAGCCCTCCATTCCACGAGTAAAGCAACATATCAGCTGGACGTAAGGGTTTGTCTCCCCCTCCACTAAGCCCAATATCAACTTCTTACCAGCTAAAATCCCTGACCAAAAACAGATATCGAAAAGGGTATCGCGAACAACGTTATGCCGATGTTTAATCCAAATAATACCAGCACACGATACAACATGGTCTCCATAAATATCCCCTGCAAAGACCCTAGAGCAAGCGAAGCACGACTTCGAAACAGAGAAAAAAGGAACACCTAACCGATAGCATAACATGCAACGATAAGTCCTACCATTTATGGTCTGTCCCAAACCAGAAATCAGAACCACCTTAATCCAGTCAGAAGTGTGATTCTCCATTTGAGATTTCCACAAGGCAATCTGTCAAGAAGATAAGGAAAAAGTAGATTCAACAGTTCGACTAACACGCGTGAAATATATATATGCTAGTATATTCATGAGTTTGGGGGCAGCAATCTCACTTGGGTTACTCAAAAAGGTCAATCTCTATTTTCGAATTAAAATCACATAAGGAATCTTCAAAGGTAGGCCTAGAAACTACAATACCAGAATGACGAAGCAACTAAGTCTGCAAGCTAGCATACTGCAATCTAGACGCAACAAACGTATAATTCAGAACGTTACCTGTAGAATAGACACCAAGTCCCTCGAATGAAAGGGGAAATTTGGCAAGCGTCCACTGCCACTCACCAAATCTAGGTCCATATGCAGTGACAATACGCTCTAGAGCAGACCAAAGAGCAGCATCAAAGGAGCATTGGGCCCACTCAAAGACCCGTGGAGAGCATGTGTGCATAGCAAATCATAGTTTGGATATACCAGCACATGTATGAAGAAGCAACAACTCATACTGAGGGTCATTAACCATAGAAACCGCATCCATAAGCTCAATTATTTTGGCTACTCTCTTCAACACAAGCTCACTACTAAATTCTAAATCCACACTAGCAGGCCCACAAAGTAACTTAACACCATGTAAGGGCCGACCAATATTAAGCGAGAAAACACCCGCAAGCCTGCTTCTCGGGTCTTCCTTTGGCCAAAAAATCTCATTTTTATCAGTGTTGAGATGCAAGCCACAACGAGGTCCATCCTCCAAAATTAACTCTAAAACCTTCCCCACAACCAGAGTATCCCCAATAATAGTGCTATCATCAAGATACCAAGCTTGAAGGGAAAGGCTAAAGGAGTCCATAATCTTACAAATCAAGGGATGTAGTGTCACATCCCATCAATTTTAGGTCGTTATTTTAAACTTTTCCGTGCTCAATTTTAATTTTTATAAGTTACGTGTTAATTTGGCAATTATCCCGGAAGTTCTCCCGCGTAAAATTAAAAATCGTTATCGAAATCATTCCAACGCGGGACTAAGTTTAGTCTACTTGTATTATTCATAATTTAATCATTTTATATTGTTACGTAGTTTACGTACACTTACGTTGCAATTTTACGTTTTTTCGTGTGCGTTTTGCATTTTTAGCAATTTATGTCAAACGGAACCCCATAAACTTACCACCTTTGCATGTAAACTCAAAATATCACCCTTTATTAGACTTTTCAAAATTTTGAAATTCCATCCCCCTAGCCTTTAAATTTTTGGACCAAGCTCCAAATAAATAGAAGAGTATCATTTTTCTTTTTGAAAATATCATGCATGTGCTAGTGTAAGTTAAGAAAGTGACATTTTTGTTTCACCTCCCATGCACCCAACATTTTCTTACACATTTCAAAGTGGCTTGGACCACTTATCACTAACCAAAATGAGCCAAACTTAGAGCCAAAGAAAAACATTTGGTCCACTCCCATTTGTCCCAAAACCGGACGAGCCAACAAGGACCAAAAAGAGACGGTTCAAGCCATTTGGCTTGAGCCAAGGCACACCAAAACCCTAGTCACACACTATATAAACATCACTTATGGGATTTTAGGTAATTTATTCTCTTACAAGCCTCCCAATAATTTTTCTCTTATCTCTTTTCTTCCTTTGGGGTCTCGGTACACACAACAACACAAGAGGGTTCCATAGTTTGATTTTTCTCCAAGATTCAAGTAATCCAAACTAATTTTCAAGGTGTTCTAAGGTGTATCAAATAAGGGTTTCATTGATTCTTCAAGATTCAAAAGTTAGGGTTTCGATTTTATTCTTGGGTTTTTAAGATCTACATCTTTTCTTTCAAGTTCTTGTAACAAAAATCTTGTTCATTACTTTTGTAAGCCAAGATCTTAAACTTTTGCTTTCTTTTATATATTCTTATGTTCTTGATGATGATTTACATATATCCTAGTGTTTTTGTTACTTTTCAAAAGGAAAACAAGATGGTTTATAAAATAATGAAGTTTTTATGCTCTGTTATATTTACATACTGTTATTATGGTGATGATGAGTGAACTTGTGTGTTGTGATGATGATGATGATGGGATTAGGATTGATTTAAGAGTGGTTTTGTTGGTTGGTTTAGTCGTGAACGAGATTAGGTTAGAATAGGCACTATTGTGAAGTTGGGGTGGATTTATAGAAGCGTTTGCGAAAAACTAGGTTGCTGTCCCGATTTAGTTTTTAGGTTTTGGGCGACTTAATACAGTTTTCATTAGCCAAGAAGGTAGTTTTCGGATAGTTCATTTCGAATAAATAGTTTTCCATATATCGCACACTAAAATCAAACTTAAACGACCAAGTTAAGCTCAAATGAAACTTGAAACATTTTTTGGCAAAACTATTTTCGACATGATCAGATCAACAGTTAAAACGGAGGTTTCAGACCCCTTCGAGTCCGAATCGGCCAAAGTTTAAAACATGAAAGTTGTCTGGAATAACGTTTTCCTTTCGTGATTCTTAAAATTTAAGCTCAATGTACATTATAAGCGAGATAAACCCTATTTTCGTCTAGTCATATTTCGGATACTAAACTCTTATATAAAAAGGGCATTTTAAGCGTATTGTGTCCGTTTTGGTTTCAAAAACCTTAGGGATTAATAATGTAACATTGGAACATTATTAGGAAGTATTAGAAGTTGCCTAGAAATGATAAATCGGAATCGCCTAACATTACTAAAAATAGTAACTTAGTATATATTAGCGAGATAGACGTAAAAAGTAGACGTTTAGGTTTCACTAGCGCATTTATGGAAATATGGACTTGACTAATATAAGGGACGGTATTAACGTCCTGAAACGTAGACTTTTCCTAAAATAGAAACTTTCTATAAATAATAACTTTCCGAAAATGGAAACTTTTCGTAAAACATGGCGTAACGTAACTATAAACCCTATACTTTCGAAATGACACGTTTTTACTATATAAACTAAAACACAAACACTTATGGATGTCTATTTCTCTTATAAGCGTTTTATCCGACGTATCGTATTTATTTCTCGTTTTTGAAGCGCGTCTTTTAATTAGGTGGCGGTTAGAGTCGTTCGATTTCGTTATACTCTTCGTTGAATTACTTTCTCACCATTTGCTTAAGATGAGTTCATAGCCATACTTTTTACTCATTTTGAATAAATGTTTTATAACTTTGAGGTGAGAAACATTGCTTGCTTTTAAAAATTGGACACAAGTACTTTGCGTGAGATTTCCCTGTTTATGTGTTGCCTAAGTAGCGTATAGACCACTATTTCTCGAATTATCATGAACCGTTAGTTACCTATGACTGATTGCATTGGTTAAGTAAGCGCGAGTGAATAAATAGATCCATTGGGACTAATAATCCCCATCTGGGGTTGGTAATTGTTATTAGTCGGGTACTTGACAGACTGTACAAGCCAACGGATGTATATCATGTCGAATTTCGTTTAGGTGGTCTTTGGTAGGACACCTGTGAGGGCAAATCTTATATGGAAATGTACATGATACTTTTCATTATTAGCCTCGGTGTCATGAGCTTAGTGCAACGTAAATATTTTTTATGTGAAGTTGTATCTGTTATAACTGTCACATACGTTTTGAAACTTGTGGTCCACTCTGATTACGTTTGAATTAAACCTATGAATTCACCAACTTTATGTTGACTTTTTAAGCATGTTTTTCTTAAGTGCTAGCTTTGGATGTCGTTGAATGTTCTATGTGGTGTCTCATGCATGGCTCGGTCTTCTAAGATTTTACTTATGTTTAAATACCGTTGTTGTTGTAAACTCATTTAAGCTTCCACATGTTATCTTTTGAACCATTTGGCTTGATGTAAAACTTTAATTACTTTTAAATTAATTCAACGGTGTTTATTTTCCAAAACATCCATATAGTGGTCGTTCTCTTGGGCTTGTGTTTGAGATATTCATGATAGTCAAGCCCTGGACGCTTATTCTGACGGGACCTTATTTAGGGGTGTGATAGATTTGTATCAAGAACCAAGGTTATAAAGAACCAGGTATTATATTAGGTCTGGTCTATAACCAGTATGTGATCCTTACGTGCTTTTACAAGTGCCTTATACGTGCTTTTGCTATGGCATATACGTGAGTATCATTTTGCCTTGAGCTTACCACGATATGGGTTTACCTCTGCCCTACGATTATCTTTCCATGCGTTTATTTTGCTTTGCGTTTATTCTTACCCTCAAGCTCTATTTTTCTATGAGCTTATGCTTGTCTTGTGTTCATGTTTTCTCTGTGTTTACGATTGCCTTACGTATATTTCCCCACTTATTTATATAGAAGTTGTCTATATAAATATTAAATTTTTCCTAAGACATTGTAAGTGACACAATGTTCTCTAAACTTTTATAAGACATTGTGAGTGACACAATCGTCTCTAAACATTTCTAAGATACTGTGAGTGACATAATGGTCTTGTTTATTCCTAAAACATCGTGAAGAAGATGATGGTATTTAAAACTTTTCATGACTTTACATAGTACCATTTTGCATAACTTTGAAACCCGTTATAGTCTGCCGACTCTACTGATTGTCCTACTATCCGACTTTGAAGACGATTTTGAACACCCACCCCATACTATTGAAAAACCTACATCATCTCGTTACGTCTCAATTTTTCATACTTCTCGTAACTTCTAGAAACATGCTGGTCAATTCGCACACGACTTTAACCCATCACCTTATAACATTCCATTTTTGGAAACACAACTTTTGAAATTCGACTTAATTTTTTTACTCTGTTCGATTTTGAAGAAAATACCGACAACGAGACAAGGAATGAGTTCCGCGAGGATCGATCGTATTGTAACCCAACAAATTGTTAATGCTATTGAAGCTATTGTTGTCTATGAGACAAAAATCCGCATGGCTCATGACTCGATGGATCAGGTCATACTTTAGAAAGTGAAGGTGGCAAGGATGCGAACAACAAGGTAAACGATAAAAGGTCGTGAAAGGTTACACTACTAGATCAAATAACAAAAAGGGATAGGTAGGAAAGTTACTTTTCTGCAACAAGTGTAAGTTGCACCACACTGGGCCATACACTGTGAAGCACAACAACTACAAGAGGGGTTGGCCTTATGACTATAGACTGTAGGACACCCGTTTCGATAACAACTTAGAGACCCTAGTGGCAAATTAGAAACCTAAGGTACCCACTATGAGTGTGGAAATCCAGAACATACAAGAGTGATTGTTCAAAGCTGATTCGTGTAAACCAAATTTGGAAAGTAAAAGCTCGCGAGAAATCCAACGTCGTCAAAGATAATGTTGATACTTAAGGAGAGATTTTCCTACCTTGTCTAGTGAAACCTAAGTAGACTTGGATCGTAACCCTAAGAGAATTGCACTACTACATCCTTGTGAATTTCATGTATTGTGTAGATGTTTTAAACCCTCTGTTCATCTTATGTCATGACGACTTCGTCGGTTACACTTTAATACTCTATCAACTCATGTAAGCTACTCCTTGAGTTTATTACTGTCTTACAAACCATTTCACTAATACTTTATAAACCGTTTACTAGTATAAACTATTTGGAAGTTATCGTATAAATAATTTTAGTATCGTCTCATAAACAGAGTTATCGTTATTTTATAAACTATTTTACCGCCAGCCTACAAACCGTTTTACTGATAGCATATCATTTATTTTGCTAACACCTTATAAACCATTTTAATATCATTTTATAAACTATTTAGTCAACATCTTACAATTATCCTACTATCACCTCATAAATCATTTTGGTATCATTTTATAAACTAATACGTTTTCATCTTATAACCTATTTTGCGGTTACTTATAAGCTCTTTTGCTACCATATTATAGACTACTTTGCAGTCATCTTACAAACTATTTTGTTGTCATCATATGAACTATTTTGTTGTCTTTTATAAACTCTTTCATTACCACTTTATAAACTATTTGGTTGTCAGCTTGTAAACTAGCAACATGTACCTTATTTGTATAGGACTTAATCTATTTTTTTGTTTATTTTATTTAACACCAATTATATTCCCAAACCTAGCCTCTCCTTTGGATTGATCAAATTAGGATTTGTGCAATCATTCATATCTATTCTGTCGTTATGGATGTGTATGTTTGATTTTGACCGCCTTATTGGAGTATTTCTGTTGGAAAAGGTCTAGAAGGTCCATATCTTATATCATTCTTCATCCTAACCGTTGGATAAATCCGAATTAGGAAGTGTGCAATCATGTATGTCTATCCCATCGTTATGGGTGTGTATATATGGTTTTGTCGTCCTTTTTGGGGTGGTACTTTTGGTGAAAGATTGCAGGGATGATCAAACCCTAAGCCTTCAAAATAAACTTAATTTACGTTTTTAGACTTGTTACTCCTTAGCTTTAGTGGTGGAGATGTGTATCCTTGCCAAGCTTATGATAGAATACTTGTCACGACCGTGCAATTGAGCGAACTACTTAAATGTTACCACATAGATTAGTTGAGTGATTTGAGTGTTTTCATTTTCCTATTTCATGAGCTGTTTAGTTATGTACTAGTAATTGAACTTAATGATTGCCTTTAAAGGAAAAATCCTACACCGGTTTGGATACATTTTCATAAGTTCTCTAAAGTCTACTTGAGGACTAGTAGGATTCAAGTAGGGAGATATTTGATGACATCAAATATGGTCATCTAATTAGCATCATTTATCCCATGTTTCTTATCCCATTTGATATAATTATTGCATGAATTGGTACTTAATCGTGTATGTCACACCCCTAAACGAGGTCTGGACAGAATACGTGTCCGAGGGCATGACGTCAATGAATATCTCAAGTACAAAGCATAAAGAATGACCTCTAAGGGTACGTTTTAAAAATAAACATCATTGCATAAAGATAAGATAGTAATAAGTTTTACATCATTTCAAATGGTTCAAATAGAAACATGTGGAAGCATAAATAAGTTTGCAAATGTCAACGGTATCTAAAACATGGTACAAATCTGGTAGACCGGTCCAACCAAAGGACTTCACATAATTCAAGCAACGACATCTAAGCTAAGAACCTAAGAACAACATGCTTAAAACGTCAACATAAAGTTGAGTGAATTCATAGATTTAATTTAACGTAGTCAGTGGACCACAAGGTTTTAAAACGCATGCGACAGTTATAACATATACAACTTCACAATAAGAGTGTTTACGTTGCACTAAGCTCATGACATCGATGCTAATAGGAAACCGTAGCATGTACATTGCTATATGAAATATTGCCCTAGAAGTTGTCCGACCAAAGACAACCCAACCGAGAATCGATATGACATATATCCGTTTATTCGTGTCTCCCGATGTAGTAAGTGCTACTTACCCGTATAGGGATAATTAGTCCGGATAGATCTATCTACTCATTCGCGCTTACTTAACCAATCCAAAATCGGCTAGAGGTAACTAACGGTTCATGATAATTCAGGCATAATGGTCTAAACGCCTAACTTAGGCAACACGTAAATAAGGAAATTCTCACGAAAGGTACTTGTGTCCAATTATAAAAACAAGCAATGTCTCTCACCCCAAGTATTAAAACATTTATTCCAAAACGAGTAAAAATGTGGGGCTATGAACTCACCTTGATTGGTGAATTGAAGTAGTAATGATCTCGAAGTAAAATCACTTGGTAACGAACGACGGCTCACGAACACGACCTATGTATTGTTGGTTTTGATTTAAAAATGGAACGATAACGAATTACGGATAATGCATAAGTATTTATTAGCATACTCTTGTTAGTGTGTTTCCAAAAATAATGTTTGTGATCACATCGTAGTTGAAACATTTATCGGTATAAAATATACAGTAATATTAAGTAGTTGGTACTATATAATATTACCCGAGAAAAATATTTTGTTCGGCGTTTGACCTATTTCCCGTATAACTAGTTTTTAATATGAACGTTTCCTAATATTTTCTAAGTGTAAGAAATTTATAAAAAATTCGGCATGACCCGTTCATGTTTACACGTTTTCCAAAGTCGTAGACTTTACGAAAAACCACTTTCAAATCACTTTCAATGTATATTTCAACTACAATTCTATATTTCATCAAATCCCTTTATGAACTCGTCCAAATGTCCCATTGGGCCCTTATTGGGCTTTTAGGCCCAATAAGCCTAATTTAATGATCCGTAACGTCTAACGTTCAAAATAAGTTAAACGTATAGAATCTAGGTCGTACGTTATGAGTTATTCGTAAGCTTATGGGATAAGATACACTGTGGGCTTTACGCCTTGGTGTATTGTATTCATATTGGGTCGGGGCCCGTTAAGTCAAAAATGTAGGTTTAAACTTATCCATTTAGTCCGATAAGCAAACTGTTAAACAATGAACAAGAGACTTATTAGTAAGCTACAAATAAGCTTCCAATAAGCCAAGTTTGTACCCCATAAGCCAACCGTGGGCTATTAAGCTACAGTTTGGGCTTGTGTTGGGCCGAAATCCTTATTAACCATTTTGGGCCCATTAGTTAAGCCCGATAAGCTAAAAAGGTATCGAATAAGTCCTTGGTTCCTCGATAAGCTAAAATAAGCCCTCAATAAGCCAAGACCAATAAACCAAACCTTAGAGCTTATTTATTAAGCTCGTTGGTTTTGGACTTTTGTGTGTAGGACGCGGCTTAAAGCCTAATAAGCTATATTCGGGCTTATTTGTTAAGCCGAATAAGTTCATCGTTTGTCCTTTTAAAATAAGCTAGAAATAAGCTAAACAAAAATAATCCAAAACAAAATAAGCCAAAACTATTTATCCTCTTTGTTTTCTAGTTGGGCCGAACCACAAACATAAGCCCAATAAGCTCCAATAAGCCATTCATGGCTTATTTATAAGCTATTCGTGGCTTATTTATAAGCTGAACCAAATAATAAGCTATATGTAAATTTTTTTATTACATAAAAATAACCATGATCACAAAACTATACTTTCCTTCTCGTTTTCATCTTTTTATACATCTGAATACAATATATTAACCTTTTATAAGGTTTACAGGTTTCAAAAAACAATCATTTGTTACAAAACGCGCGTTTTACAAAACTATTGCTTTTTATGCAAAAAAAGAAAACATAAAATAACAAAGTTTTCTTCAAAAAATGATTACTTTACAAAAATTGATGATTAGAAAGATATATAAATGACTAGAAACAACCATACCGTCATTTTGTTTTAAAAAAAGGTTACCCGAAAAACACCAACACATGCAAAAACAACCAATTTATCATCAAGGTTTCTTGATCAAAATGAGTAAAGAAGATGAAGTATGTTATGTTTATAGCGTCGGGCCCAAGAGAGAAAGAATAAAGAGTGTGTGTTTATTCCTTTTGTGAAATGAATGAATGAATGAAAGAAATATGACAAGCTTAACATGTAGCTAAGATTCAAATCACACAATATGTGTGTATGTGTGGCCGACATGGGGCAAGGTTCCAAGAGGGGACCAATTTGATCTCCTACTTCCTAGGAGGATCATGGTCTTGGGTGATTTAATTTCGAGCTAGCCATACATACTCATGCATGCATAAATAGTCTAAGTATAACACGAACTACGTATATAACGAAAACGAATAACGACATCATGAAAATTTCTGAAAATTTAAATATTGCCTCAAAATGTAAAAAGGTAATGACAGTCAAAAGCATACGATTAAATAACAATATACGAATCACTTCCGTTAATGATTCTCATAATATTAATCAGGACAACATGCCGGTTGAACGTAAAAGGTAAACAAAACTTATAAAATATCAAAATATCAAGCCAAAAACGGCTAATTTACCTGATCGGTAAAATTACTAGTTGTTGACATCCTTTCCCCGATAAAAATAGCTTGTCCTTAAGGCTACTACGCAATGCACCACGTTTCCCAGGTAAACTCAGGAAACCTCTCCTGGATTATCCAACATACTTATTAATCGTATACGGCTTTGCTGTCATAAGCTTAACCACACTGGTCCATGATCTCGACCGGTTCTTCAATGAAGTGAAGTTTGTCATCGATTTGGATCTCATCCAACGGTATAGCAAGAGTCTCGTCGGATAGGCACTTCTTTAAGTTCGAGACGTGAAACGTACTATGAACCCTACTCAACCGCTCTGGGAGTTCAAGTCGATAGGTGACGGTTCCAACTTTGGCGATAATCTTAAAAGGTCCAATATAACGCGGGTTAGCTTTCCCCATTTACCAAAACGTATCACTCCTTTCCATGGAGATACTTTTAACATGACCTTGTCTCCTACTTGAAACTCAAGGGGTTTCCTTCTTACATCGGCATAACTTTTTTGACGATCGCGGGCAGCTTGAATACAGCTCTTGATTTGAACAATCTTCTCAGTTGTCTCATGGATGATCTCTGGGCTAGTGAGCTAACTATCTACAACTTCGGCCCAACAGATAGGTGATTAACACTTACGCCCATACAACGCTTCGAATGGTGCCGCCTTAATGCTGGTATGGTAATTGTTGTTATACAAAAATTCCACCAACGGTAAATGTCTATCCCAACTCTTCCCAAAGTCGAGCACACAGGAACCCAACATGTCTTTCAACGTTTGAATAGTCCTCTTTCTTTGACCATCAGTTTTTGGGTGATAAGCCGTACTCATGTCTAATCGAGTACCTAACGCTTTTTGGAGAGATTGCCAAAAAATGTGAAGCAAATCTGCCATCACGATCAGAAATGATAGAAATTGGCACTCCATGCCTTGAGACTACTTCCTTCAAGTACTGTCTCGTCAACTTCTCCAATGAGTCATCTTCGCTCATGGGTAGGAAATGAGCAGACTTGGTCAGACGATCTACGATTACCCAAATCATGTGTTGGCCAGTTGTTGTCTTTGGCAGTTTAGTAACGAAGTCCATTGTTATATTTTCCCATTTCCATTACGGAATCTCTAGTTAAACCAACAAACCAGACGGCTTCTGATATTCCGCTTTAACATTTGCACACGTTAAGTACTTGCTGACGTATGTGGCAATTTCTGCTTTCATGTTGGGCCACCAATACAACTTATTCAAGTCTTGGTACATCTTATCAGATCTAGGATGGATAGAATACTTTGACTTATGCGAATCATTCATAATCAAAGCCCTCAGCTCTCTAAAACACGGAATCTAACTCCGGTTATTGAAGCACAACGTTTCGTCGGCATGAGGTTCAAGTTTATTAATCATACCATGCAGATCTTCATTAATGAAATTCTCTTCCTTTCTTGCCTTTTCTTGAGCATTCAGGATTTGCTTTGGAAGGTTCAATCCAATCATCATCACTAAGGCCCGAACTCGTATTGGCTTGATATTTCCTTTCGGCTCAAGGCATCTGCCACCACGTTCGCCTTTCCTGGATGGTAACAAATCTCACAGTCGTAGTCGCTCAACAGCTCTAACCACCGTTGTTGTCTCATGTTTAACTCCTTCTAATCCAGAATGTGCTGCAAACTCTTATGATCGGTGAATATGACTTTCTTCATTTCGTACAAATAGTGTCTCTGCATTTTCAGGGCAAACACTACTGCTTCAAGCTCTAAGTCATGTGTGGTGTAATTCTTCTCATGAACCTTGAGTTGGCGTGATGCATAAGCTATGACTTTCTCTTTTTGCATCAAAACTGCGCCCAACCCTTTGTGCGAAGCATCGCAGTAGACCATGAAGTTCTCACTTCCTTCGGGTAAAGGCAAAATCGGCGCACTACACAACTTCTGTTTAAACGTCGGGAAAGCAGTTTCTTCCTTTTCTCCCTAATCGAACTTCATGCTCTTCTGAGTTAATTTCGTCATAGGCCTAACAATCTTTGAGAAACCTTCGATAAATCGTCGGTAATAACCAGCCAAAGCTAAAAATTGACGAATCTCGGTTGGAGTATTGGGTGAACCCCAATGCTTGATTGACTCAAACTTAGCAGGATCAACGTGAAGGACTTCACTATCAATCAAGTGACCGAGAAACTGTACCTTCGAGAGCCAAAATTCGCACTTTAAAAACTTGGCGTACAATTCCTCCTTCTTAAGTAATCCCAATATTAACTTAAGGTGTCCTTCGTGTTCTTTTCTACTTTTGGAGTATATCAAAATATCATCGATGAATACGATCACGAACTTGTCTAGATATGGTTTTCACACCCGTTTCATCAGGTCCATGAATACCGCTGGTGCGTTGGTCAAGCCAAAAGGCATTACTTGGAACTCGTAGTGACCATAACGAGTCCTAAACGTAGTCTTTGGAATGTCTTCCTCACGAAATCTGAGTTGGTGATAACCTAATCTCAAGTTGATTTTTGGGTAGACTCTTGACCCATAAAGCTGACCAAACAGATCGTCGATACTCGGAAGTGGGTATCGGTTCTTCACAGTAAGTTTGACAAACAAGACCGGAGCTCCCCAAGGTGAGGAATTGTGTCTTATGAATCCTTTGACAGAAAGTTCTTGCAACTGAGTGGATAACTCTTGCATTTCAGATGGTGCTAATCAATATGGTGCTAAGTCGATTTGAAATTCAACTTGTCGGGTAGGTGGTAGTCCAGACAAATCTTCTGGAAAAACCTCCGGAAAACCCCGCACAATTGGCACGTCCTCAAGTCGCTTCCCTTCCGACTTGTCATCATCTTTCTTGGACGTAACTTGCGCAAGATAGACTTGGCATCCCTTCTCAATGTACTTCTGGGTCTTCGTACATGATATGATATTCAACTTCGACTTACCTCTACCTTCACTATCATCACTTCGGATTATCAACACTTCATCTCCGTACAGAATACGGACGATCTTCTCATCACAAACGATCATGGCGTGGTACTTCGCCAACCAATCCATACCGATGATAACGTCAAAACTACCAAGTTCTAAGGGCATTAGGTCGATGTCGAACGGATGACCTAATAATCCTAACGTACATCCTCTAAGGATAACATTTGTTTTAGAAATTCTTCCATCAACAAGTTCTACCGCATAACTAGTGTCTAAAGTGGATGGGGCAACATCAAGCAAAGCACTAAAGGCAGACGACACGAAACTCCTATCGGCACCTGAATCGAATAACATAGAAGCATAATAGTTATTGAGAAGGAACATACCCGTGACGACGTTGGTATCAGGGTTAGCTCCTCTTTTTTAAGAAAAAATGGAAGATTTTCCTTTTCTCTCCTCCAATGGCATATGCTCTAGCCTTAGCTTTGTTGTTTCCAGTCTTGTTTCCAGCCTTGTTTCCACGATTTAGATTCCTCTTAGATTCCACCTCAAGCTTAGAATAATCCCTTGTATACAAGCTATGATCTCACGCTATTTCCACACTCGTAACAAGTAATACCCGATCTATTTCTAAAGTGGAGTACTTCCTTTGAACGGTGAGCCATAGCAAGCTTTAGGTTTGCATCTCTATCTGTTGCTAATCCGTTTTGCAGTCGTTTTGCAGTTACTGCACCTCACAGTACATGGCCCTTCATGGTGTAACCTACACTTGTTGCAGTTGGGAAAAGGTCTAGTGTATCCTCTCTTCTCATTGTTCCTGGTCATGTAAGCTCTTGCTACATTCTGCACACTAATATTTTGCCTTTTGAATGGCGGTTGTTGTCCACAGTTATCTCTTGAGTTATTATCCAACCTCCTATTGTTCTCAGCATTTCTTGCATAGCCCTTTAACTTCTAATCCATTAATTTGTTAGCAATGCGTATGTCATCTTAGAGTCGAGTGGGTTCGGCAGCAATCACGTTCCCTTGAAAGTTGTTAGGTAAACCTCCAATAAATCTCTCCACTCTGTCTTCCTCATCAAGGACCATTCTAGTACACAACAAAATCAACTACTAAAACCTCTGAGTGTAAGCAACCAAGTCATTTCCTTTCACAGTCAAATTCCACATCTCAGTTTCCATCTTTTGAATCTCGTTTCTTGGGCAGTACACCTCAGTCATCAATTTCATTAGTCCAACCCGTCTCATGGCATATGCAGCATCAACACCAATTGTTCTCTTATGGGAGTTCCACCAAGTCAGAGCACCGTTCAGCAGTGTGTATGTAGCATATTTCACTTGATACTTTGGTGTACAATTGCTGATGTTGAACACTGTTTCCATTTTCTTGAACCAACGGGTCAGTCCGACAACTCCTTCAGTTCCTAAGAAGTTAAGTGGCTTCTACTTCAAAAAGTCTTGAAATGTGCACTCTCGGGAAACTGGCATAAATCCTCCATAGTTCATGTTATGATTCCCATAATCATTTCCTCCTCTGTTCCCGTTTCCGTTCTCATTTTTGTTTCTCCCTCCATTTCCATTCCCTTCATTTCCTCCATCTCCTCCATTTTCATTTCTTCCATTTCCTCCATTTCCATTTCCTCCATTTCCTACATTTCCATTTCCTCCGTTTCCATTTCCTCCATCTCCTCCTTCATTGTTAATCGCCATTCTCGTCTTCTTATTCATCTATACCCTCAGCTAAGGTTTAAGGTTCATGGCGGCATCACGAGCCTCCAAAGCTTCGGCCACTTGGCGAGCAATTAAGTCATCAATCGCTTCTCGTATCAATGTTGCTCCAGATCGCGTGTTAGGCATTTTCCTACAACACAACAATCCCACACTCGGTAAGATCTATGGATAATACGGAATTACTTACGGGGTTAGATAGAATTGACGGTTAAATCACATGAAAATGCACGGTCCAAGATAAATTCATGACAACACCATGTTTTAAAGAATGCAATATACAAGAAGTATGGGAAAGTAAAATTATGAACATTATAACATAATTAGATATCAAATTTGTTAGCCTCAGAATATTGAGTCGAACAAGGAAGCTCGGTCACTCAATGAGGAAGCTTCGGTCTTTAATTAATTATATGTTGTAATAGGCTAGAAGGGTAAACGGGCTCGTAAACGTAATCTGATCTTGTACTAGTTTCAGATTAAGGTCCATTGTAATCCCGAGCCCGACCCAAGTCAAACACCATTCGGCCTAACAAAGCCCATGTGGTGTAAGTATAAATACCTCTCTCCAAGTGTGGAGAGGGTGTTGGTTCTCATTTGTTTCACACACATTTGCAAGAATTAACCATCTCCCATTTTCTCTCTTTATTTCTCTCTCTAACTTCTCTCTAAAATTCTCCATCATTCCTCTCATTCTCTTATCTTATTTTTCTTGTTCAAAAAACGTATTCATTTTAATAAAATTTAAAACAAAAGAGATGAATAAAATAGGAGGGAACATGTGTTTTTATTAACCAGAATTTCGAATTTAAATGTCGGTAACCCAAACTCACTTTCACTTTACCATTTGAACAAGAAAAATAAGATAAGAGAATGAGAGGAATGATGGAGAATTTTAGAGAGAAGTTAGAGAGAGAAATAAAGAGAGAAAATAGGAGATGGTTAATTCTTGTAAATGTGTGTGAAACAAATGAGAACCAACACCCTCTCCATACTTGGAGAGGGGTATTTATACTTACACCACATGGGCTTTGTTGGGCCAAATGGTGTTTGAGTTAGACCGGGCTCGGGATTACAATGGACCTTAGTCTGAAACTAGTACAAGATTAGATTACGTTTACGAGCCCGTTTACCCTTCTAGCCTACTACAACATATAATTAAGTTAAAGACCGAAGCTTCCTCATTGAGTGACCGAGCTTTCTTGTTCGACTCAATATTCTGAGGCTAACAATCTCCCCCAAAGTGAGGTCTTGAACCTTGAAAAGAGCTTCCTTGTTTGAATCGATATTTTGAGGCTAACAATCTCCCTTGAAGCTTGGTTTTTGATAGATTCTGAGCTTCCATGTTCACAGTCATTACATGGTCTTGGATTTCTTAAGATTTCTTTGACATTGAGTTCTTGAGTCTTGTTCTTGGTCTTTATCTTTGTTGTAGGCTTGTTCCTTCATGTTGTGTGATCTTTGATCTTGAGCCTTTTCTTTTTGACTTTGACTTTAATTCCGTTATCATTAAATCTTTTCCTTGTTTGTCTTGTTGTCTTTGCCATCTTGCGATCTTGTGTCTTTGACCAACATGCTCATACTTTGCATCATCTTGAAAGCTCTCTAATAATCTCTCCCGAAGCTTGAATTTTGAGGAGTTATCTTTAATATCAGAGTTTGCGGAAGTCTTTTTCTTTAATACTTGAGCTTTCTTGATACTTGAATCTTGATGCTTATAGTATGTCTTTGTAGTTTGAGTATGAGCATGTGGTAGTGAATCCGACTCATCTGGAATGAGGTGTCTACATCTCCGTCTTTATATGAATCCTGAAATAAAACAGTCAGCAATAAAGCTTGTGGACGGATATGGCTTTGTCATTCACCCGGATTTGGTTGGATTAACCTCTGGTTCCGCGAGGACCAACCTGTGATCAGGTAGATTCAATTTAGAAGAATCTCATTGACAGGATTTCCAGCTTTAAGCGTAAGATCCTCCAACACTGATGTATTAGATTCACCATGCTAGCTTGTTCTCAATATCGGAACGTCTCAAAGCAGACAGCACGATATGAGTGAATCGGTTAGTTACTTTCTTACCGATTGAGTCGTCAAATCATTTACTGGAACATGTTTGATTCTCATAGAATCGCACCATCGTTTCTTTCCAGTTGACACAAGTTTGATTCATATAGAATTGCGTAAGTCACCTACCAACAACTTGTTTGATGTTGGCTTAAGCAGGATTTCCATCTTCATTGTGAATACTTAAGTATCACTCGAATGTTCTGGCAAAATCACAAGGATAATGCGTAGGACTTTTGTTAGCAGCTTGTGAACTTATTGGTGTTCACGAAGTGTTTGTAATGGAATGTGTCCTAATGAGATTTATTTTATTGATCTTTTGGCTCTAGACTCGATTAGTGCGTTTTGGTTTTAGTACTCAGAGGCTGGAGCAGACTGCCACCTATTCAATATTAACAATCTCGGAGTAAGATGTCAATAGATAACGTATGTATCTCCGTGACAAATGAGACAAGTTTCTTTTGAGAGAAACTCGAATGACTGGGAACGATTGTGCATTGCATCACTGGGTCTATGATGTCGTCTTCAATATCAGAATTCATTTTTGTGAAAACTAATAGGTTATGTATTGACCCGGTTTCTGCCTAAGTTGTGTGGAGGGCTACTTTCTTTACACCCTTTATCCATACATTTCTTTTTCATTCTTCAACCCCTTTAATGCTTACCAAGACGTCATTACTAACACCTTGTTGTGATTGTTCCAGTGTTAGCTCAATCTTAGTCGGCATTATTCCCTTATACTCATTCATCTCCAATCATACCTAAGGACTACTATTTCTAACTATGGAGTGTCATTGGGTAGATCCTGTTAGCCTCAAAATATTGAGTCGAACATGAAGTTTGTTCATTATGTATTCGAGTCTCGGTCATTTAATTATATGACTTTCAGAAAATCGCGTGAATTAAGATGTTTGTTGGTATGATATCTGTACCCATAAAAACCTTTTCGAAGAGTATCAAGCACCTGTGATTCCGTTAGATCACA
Organism: Tanacetum coccineum; assembly: GCA_026074375.1. Lineage (NCBI taxonomy): Eukaryota > Viridiplantae > Streptophyta > Magnoliopsida > Asterales > Asteraceae > Tanacetum > Tanacetum coccineum. The sequence goes on along the minus strand of BQNB010004967.1, from coordinate 50,729 downwards.
TTTATAATTCTAGATCACATTTTTAATTAAATTTCTCCCCCTTAATTAAATACTAATCACTTAGTTATTGAAATCAGTGATTAAAATTTACTTGAAAATTTTGTGAGAAGAAAATTTACAGCAGATTGTGAGGAACTGTTTCTTTCTTTGCCCCCCCAATTTCACTATATGACACCAATTGATATAGAATAAGATATATGACTTTGTAATTCCATGTGAAATTGAGTTGAGCTACTTTTACTATGTTTTAACAAAATTGAGTGTTTAAATATTAAATACATTTCTCCCTTATTTTAAATACTAATTCACTTAGTTTTTGAAATACTTTGTGATTAAAATTTGACTTGAAAATTATGTGGGGAGAAAACTTTTATTCTTAGCATGAATTATATGGAACATTAAAATATTATTTTTTCAAAAAGCTCCCCCTCAAAAATTGACTCACTTATAAAAATGATTCGACTTTTGAAAAATGTATGAGGAGGGAGTGTGGAGCATAAACTTTTGAAAGATTTTGAAGAACTTTTTGAGAAATTATTGAAATTTTTTGTTCAAGGTGTTGTGAAAAATCAATGTTACTTGAGCTCTAAAGACTTTAAATGTCTTTTGAATTGACTTTTTATGTTAGCTCAAGTCCGAGAAGTTGTTATCTTCTCGTTGTGAGGATAAATGTACATGTGTGTACACTTTCCTTTATTTGAAGACCGGGTTGTTATCTGTCATTTAATAACAAGCCATTGACTTGAGCTACAAAACTTTGAATGTTTTGTTGAATAGCTTAAGACCAAAAAAATATCTCTTTTCGTTGTTAAGGATAAATGCACTGAAGCATACATTTTCCTTTTCTTTGATGAACGGGTTATTATCTGACATTTAATTATTAGACTTAATATTTTGAGGCTAACAGTTTGCATTAAAGCATTTGAAACTCCTGTTCGAACTTCATTTACACGCCCGTGTCGATGTTAATCAACATTTCTAGGTACGTAAATGTTATCGATTCCAATGACATGTCGAGGAAATTTTTTTTGTGTAACATTTTCTGATTTTTTGATTTTGTTTTTTTCTTTTTGAGATTTTTTAATTTTGTATTTTTCTTTTTGAAATTTTATATTTTTGTATTTAAAAAAAAAATATTTTCTAACATAATTAAAAATGGAATGTTTATACAAAGAAGATATTGATAGAATATTTACATTAGATGAACCCTGTGAAGAGATGGGTTCGAAAGCCATTGAAGTACCTGTACTCAAAGAAGAGTTTGCACAAATAACAGTTTTAGGATTATGTGTTTCCTTTCCTAATGGTGAAGCACTATCATTCGTGTTGTATTGGGTTTCAACTGGCTTTTTAATGGGAATCCACTTAAGACCAACTTGATTAAAGATTCTACCCGTTGGTTTCCATGTAAGACCAGATCTAAGAGGCGTTGTTTTCAGATACACATTGGAGGACTTATTTGGAGAATACCTTTGTCCTATGGGGATCTGTCTACCATGATTCTTAGATTCGCTTTTCTTTTCTACGGGTATATATCTCTTTGTTGTCTTATGGGATTGTGCATCCTTTGTCTGTGATGAGGCACGAGAATTGACCTTTGAGAGGTATTGTAAGATGCACTCATCGTGATTTGCACTGTAAATGCACTTTTTGCATGTAGGACATGCCAAGTCTTTTGACTTCAAGAAAGACTTTTGAGTCCTAGGTGGTTCTGCTATGTTAACAGTTCTATTCGATACACGACTACTCATGGATGGTGGCCAATTCCTAGGTTGTTGATTAAAGTTCCTAGGTTTTAGTTTGTTACCATTAGTAGTGTTTGGTGATCTAGCAGATTGTTGCACTCTAGGTTTCATATTCAAGGTTTTGTCTTTCTAAAGTTGTGCCTTTTTCTTAGCTTCCTCTAGGTAGTAGTTATGAACCATGTCATTTGAGCCTACAGATTCCTTTGGTGACTGAAATGACACCTGCTTTGGGCTATTCCTAGAAGGGCCAGGTGCATTCACATCATAAGGCTTAGCAAAAGACAATTTCCTAACTTGAGGCTAAGAATGTGGAGTGACTGGTTTTGTCAAATCATGCGACACACCAACTTGGGAGGCAATCCTATGTCTTGGCAATTGGGATCGTTTAAATTTTACGCTGTTTAGTTGGTACTTACCACTGGTTGATTTCTGATTGGTTGCAAAGGCGGTTTCCCCAATATTGACTGTTTTTCAAAATTAGTGTCCACACCCTTTCCTTTGTTCTTCTCAATGAGTTTCTTTAACTCACTTATGGCAATGTCCTTGTCTTGCAATCGAGCTTTCAAATCTTATATTTCAAAATATTGTTCACGCTCTTTCAGAAATACATTTGACGCTTTTTCTTTGCAAACTGTGTTATTTTTTATTTGTTCTTGACATTGTTGTAAAGCTAGTTCAAGAGAATTCGAGTGTTTTTCTAATTTAGCAAAACTTCATAAAAGCTCAGTATAAACTTCTTTACTAACAGATTCAGTTTGTTTCAAAAGCTTTTGTGCAAGACATTCACATTCTTTCACTTTATGATCATATAAGCATTGCAATTCAGCATGAGCATCTAAATCAGATAACGAATGCAAATAGGAACACATAACATCATTAGACACACATTCTTGCAAGAGCATATCATACATGTTTGAAAATTCTGCCTTATCAGATTCAAGTTTGTCAATTTCATTTTCAAAGGATTCAACGTACTTTAAATCAGCATGCATTTCTTTCTTAAGTTCATGAACAAATGCGAAACTATCATTCTGAGTCTTAAGGGCAAGAGGCATCAAACATGTCTTAATCAGGATTTCCATATCTTTAGCAGTTGGGGCACGAAAATGATCTTTAGAATGTTTCACCCAAGCTTGATCGACAAGTTCTCTAAGATGATTTATGTTATTTGTCATGACATTATACGCTTGTCTACTTTTGCTTATTGATTTGGACACAGGTAAGAAAGCTATGTTTTTGAAAATATTTGGTTTCGTTTTCACAAATGATTTTCTCCACATTTTCTTCCTTATTTCATTTGCATGTGCCAACTGTATTTGATATTCCTGGGTCGGGGGTTTAAAAATTTCATAAAGACTATTTAACTTTGTGTAGTCAAAAGGTTTCACTAAGTCTTTATTCAATTTTGATCGACTCTCTTCTTCAAGAGTCAGAATCTCTTCCCTATCGGGGACGAGTCTGTTTGCAGGATCAGATTGGTCATGTGGGATCTCATACAAACATGGTTTCTCATATTGAGCCTTTTTGAGGTACATTGGATTAGCAAAGGTAGGTCTTCCATTAAATGTAGGGCATTTAGGTGCTAACATATGAATGGTTTGGATTGATTGACTCCTTTTGTAAACAATTTCATTCAAAAACTTTAATTGGTTTTCCATTGAAATCATTTTGTCAATATCTTTTTCTTCCTTAAGTTTCAAATCCGTTATGACCTTTGTTTTCTCTTTGACAAGACCTTCGTAATGTGGCTTTGTCAAAAGACTCTGTTTGACTAACTCATCGTGTTTCTCTTTGACAACTGAAATTTCATAGGCTTTAAGTTTTAAACCTTCTTTGATGTCAATCTCTTTTTGATCTAATAGTCCTAGAGTTTCATTTAACTTAGGTTCAAGTTTGTCAAAATCAACTGTACGATCATTAAAGGCCTTGTACCTCTCAAACTCAGTCTGTTTGTTTTGAAGTGCAACTAGACAATTATCCCGAATACTATTAGACTCCCTCAGGGTTCTACCAGTCTCTGTAAGAGTAGATTTGCACTCTTTTAATTCTTGAGTCAATGATGCGTTTGCTTTCTTTAATTGCTTTTGAATCGTTTTGTTTTCATCAATGTCAAGTTTTAAATTTGCAATTAAATTGGCAAGCGTAACTCGCTCATCATCACATTCTACAGCATTATGGTCAGTGCTGGATGAATTTCATTATCATTATATTCTGGTGAATCTAGGATTGCATGCTATCTTTTTTTTTTTTTAATTTTATTTTTTTTATTAGACCATTTTCCACTACACATGTGTTAATAATGCATTCAGGTTGCTCAGAATGTTGTGTGTCAACAGCAAACACATTATATTCAGCAGTATATTGTGACAACCGTGATTTGAGCAGGTTAGTTTATACCTTTAGAAATGGTTCAGAGTTCATTTTATGTGTTTAAGTGTTGTGCTATGTGATTTTATGTGTGCTAAGTGAGTTAAGTATATGAATGATATCATTTTGAGTGTATGGGCATCTCATTTTGAGTATGTTTGTGTTGGATTATGCGTATTCCATTTGTTCACATTTAGTGATAATGGAAAGGAATGGCGTATTGCATGTAATGCTACGTCAATAGTTGGATGATTAAGTGTTAAGCGTTTATGGGAAATGTGGCATATTGGAAATGAAATAGGTGGGTGAAATATAGAAGGTTGTAGCAAACTTTCTAAAAATGGAAAGTGGTTTGGTGAAATATAATTTATTTTTTAAAAGTTTAGTAAGTAGCGTTTAAGTATAAAGGTTTAATCAAATTAGCTTAGATTTTTATAATAACTAAAGTTAATGAAGTAAATTAGTTAATTTTTAATTTAATAAAAAAAAATATATATATATATATATTAAAGTGTGGCAGTCTGATTTTTAAAAGAAAAAAATGTTTTATTTAAAATAGAATTTGTGTTGGGCTAGGACTAGTTTAGGCCTTAAGGTAAAAGCCCTTAACCCAAACTTTAGTCCATTATCCTACCCTAAGCCCCTAAAACAAAATAACTCAGCCCCCATAACCCTTTGTGTCAACTTCCATTCCCTTCGATCAAGAAACAAGAATATTTGGATCAAGAGCTAGCCAAGAATTGATGTTAGGACCTAGTAATCAAGGTAAGTACACTCAATCCTAGTTAGTTTAATGTAATCATGTAACAAAATCAATGATGGATTCTAGGGTTTCATAAAATATAAAATATTAATGATATATTATGATTGTAGTATTGATTAGAATTGAATTAGGGGCATAACCATGCAAATTACATGTTAGGGTTTGCATGAAATCTTGATTTAATGTTGAGCAGAATTAGGGCTGTGTTCACGAATGATTTTCTCTATGATGAAGAATGATATTTAAGAGTTTCTTTTTTTTAAACAGTATCCCTCTGAGTCTTCTTTCTAAAGAATCCAGCCCCAAGAGTTTTCGTGGTCGGGAAGGTTGTCAAATAATTTTTATAAGATAAGTGTGCAAAACAGTGAATTTTCTGACGGGTTTCAGTTAGGGTTTTGATTTTTCTAAAAATACTTAGACACCTTCTCAAGGGCTAATATTCACGTGGAAGTCATTTCATATGTTGTGTGTGACCCCTGATTTTTGGCTAAGTATGGGGTGGTGTTTAAAATGGTCAGCTAACATCAAACTTTTAGGGTGTCTGTTACTAGCCGAATTTGGGACACTTGGTGTTATGATTTTCTAAAGGGTATTTATAAAAGAGTATGAACTTTGGGGGAGTAATTGGGGATTCATAAGTCATATTAGTAACCTGTGGAATTTTTTCAAGAATTATAAAGAAGTATAAGTGGTGCGTTTGGGCGCTGCCAAAGTGAGTCTAAAATTTCGGCTCAAATCCAGAAAATGAAAGTGTAAGAATAAAGTGTAAGCTAGTTATGTAAGAATTTAAAAAGGTACAAAATGAGTTTAGAACATTGATAGATCGCTTAGAATCCATCATAGTTGAGGTTACACCCTATTGGAGTGATGACCAAAGTGATGTTAATATCCGTACGTTTTGTTATTTAGATCTTTGTGAAGCTTCTTGGAACCTTTTTGGATTAAGCTAAGCTAATGTGAGTTTCATAGTCCCACTTTTACTTCGTTTTAAACTTGGGATGGAAATGATGCTAGTATGGAAATGTTTTGATTACTATAATAATGTGTTTAAAGTGATGCATGACTTTATGTGGCTATTATATGATATATGCTACATGTTTGTGATGTGATACGCTCCATGGCTTAGTGATCAATATAGATGAGATTGTGGTATGTCCATGGCTTAGTGATCAATGGAGTGTTCTGCGATAGAGACCGTCTTCGTTAATTCGTGTGAATGGTATTGGTTTGGATTGGATTTGATTTGGTTTACATGATAGCTTATATGGTAGTTCATTTATTGTCATGCAGTGTTTTCATTTATCATAGTAATGATTTAATTGGATTTATATCGTGTCTTAAACCTATGACTCTTACCAACTTTATGTTTACGTTTTGAAGCATCATTTTCAGGTGTGTATACGGGATGATAGATGGATAGTAGCAAAGAGTGCAGAGAGACCCTAGGCATTGCTTGTGGAGTTGTCTTTTCTAGTCTTTTCAGTTATGACATTTGTTTTGCTTGATACTTGATAGTTGGAGATTGTTAGTATTTGAACATTTTGCTCGTGTATGACATTACTTTAGTAATGCAAGACTCCTCTATCTTGTGTTAGGTATTGTCATGACACATAGTGTCCATTTGATTATTTCTTTCATTTAGATTTCTCTATAGTAGACACCATTGTGTTGTGATGATATCTATGATGTTACGCCTTGTGTTTCCGCCTAGGCGAGGTGTGACAGATTGGTACCAGAGCCATTTTTTATTTTTTTATAGAGAAGTAGGTGGTTGAGCCTAGACTATAACCTAGGAGTCCTTCATGTAGATGCATTTAGGGCTTAAGTGTTTAATGCTATAACTGCTATGCTTCCCCTCTATTTTTGCATAGCTTATATATCTCGTATTTTGCTAAGTTTTCATTTAGTTATTTTGTCTACCATTATTTGATATAATATGTATTACTTTCTTAGTATTTTAGCTATGTTTTTCCCTCACCCGCAAGAAGTCTCGTTTGGGAACCGTTTTCCCAACTGGACTTAAGCGTTATAAGGATCCATAAGAGGAGCCTCTTGTGGAACCGAAGGAGATAGGATAAGTGTTCGTACGGTCAGTGTGGGTAATAGGGCTGGACCCGCGAAGTCGGGTGATTCTTGCGGAGGCAAAGTCAAACCCAAGCGAGGCCCAGCATAAGTTTATCCCGTCCTTTACCTCGTCATGTTGTTATTGATTATTTCTTTCGGATATTTCATATTTTGGAAGTCGTTGCGAGACTTTTGTTCCTTTATTTCGTTTCAATTTCAATTTAATATAAGTAAGTAGTTATTTGATGGAGCATCCTTTATGTGTTAAGTTGGAATGGTTTAAGATGTGCAATGTGGTATATGTGCTTATATGTGAATTATGATTGATATTGGTGATCTTGGAAGTAAGTACACGTGTGAAAGGAGGCACTTATAATTATGGTGGCCAACATAATTATAAAGGGACATTCACACACGTTAGACTTGTGACCATGATTGCATTTATTTGTGTTTGGTTGTAAGGTGGTAGTGTAATATGTTTTTTTTATATGTGTATTCTTGATAAAGATGGTGGTATGGGTAGATAATTTTTCTCTTACCCTAATTGGAGGATATGTTGAGTTAAGTTGTATAGATAGTAAGTTTGCCCTTCTATCTAGTTATTGCGGATACCTAGTCTAAGCTTAGCATCCCTTCATCATACTTTGTTAGTAAAGATACTTGATTTTCCCTAAGTCTAAGCTTAGCATCCCTTCATCATACTTTGTTAGTAAGGATACTTGATTTTCCCTATTCTACGTCTTGATGTATATTGATTGTTCGGATATGCTCTTACGGATATAAGCGCGTTTCGTTAGTTCTTTCGTTGCATTGATTACTCGTATGGGTATCAAACGTTTCTTTTAAGCACTAATTGTTCCTAACATATTTGTGTAGATCATTACTCCTTTCTTTGTATATCCCTTGGTTTTCGTAACCCGTTGGCGACGTGTTAGTATCGATGCTTTTTAGGTTTGCTCTGTTGATCGTTATTTTGGATAAGACCTTACGTTTTCTTTTGGGTACGTAACGTCTTGCATGAGTTTTCTTGTACGAGTTCGTTTGATTTTATTTTGAGTATATGGTTCCTGGTATTTTCTTTCGTTTTCAAACAATAGAATTGTGTTAGAGTCTGTACGGTGTTTTACGATCCATGTTGGTATTATGGTGTCATTTGTTTGAGTAAAATATTTCATAATTGATGTCTAATTATAAAAACTCTTTGGAAGTATTGTGTTAGTGTTTGAGAAAAACTGTGTTTAAAATGATCTTTGTAAATAGAATATGTTTAGATTGGTCTTATTACAAATGGATATGAAATTTTTATAAGTGGTTTAAAAAATTTTATTTTATTATAAAAAACTGCTTTAAAGTGATTCATAGTGGTAAGGTACGATATACCATTAGATAACCATCTCTAGATTTTTTATGACAACCAGAATGAATTTTATAAAGATTAAATTTAAGACAATTTTATTTATTATTTAAAACGATTTTATACTTAAAAGTGATTTTCTTAATTTAAATTGATTTTTTATAAAAAACATTATTTAATTTGGTTTTTTGAGTAATGTCGATAATTGGTATAAGAATTTTTGTCTTTCGTATTGATTTTTTTTATGTGTTCATCTGTCGTGGTACGTCTGTTAGTTTCTTTCGTTGCGTTTTCACTCAGTGCATATACGTATCCTTTCTTTCAAAGGATTCTTATGTCATTTGATCCACGTCTACTTGCATATGTGGAATCTCCTATATGCATTCTAGCCTTTGACTCGATATTCGTTTGTTATCCTATTCGATTGTTCGTAACCCTTGGAGTTCGTTGATACCGTTGAGTCGTGGAAGCTTTGATGTGCTTGTGGGAATGGACCGGTTGTCCAAGAGGAAGTTTGGGATAGTATGTCATGGGAAGGTGGTTAGGATACCGTTGGAAGGTGATGAGATACTTCGGGTTCATGGTGAACGTACTCAAGGAGTCGTGAAAACCTTAATGAACACTAAGGTAGGTGAATCGAAATTGAGTGGTATTTCCGTCGTACGAGACTTTATTGACGTGTTTCCGGAAGACTTGTCAATGACCACCGCAATGACAAGTTGAGTTCCGCGTAGACTTAGTTCCTGGAGCGACGCCAGTCGCGAAGTCTCCATATCGTCTAGCACCTTTGGAAATGCAAGAATTGTCTGAACAACTTCAAGAGTTGCAAAATAAAGGTTTCATACGACCTAGTCATTTTCCGTGAGGAGCACCAGTGTTGTTTGTTATGAAGAAGAGCATGGAGTTCAATTGAAGTTAGAGTTGGAATTTATGAGGTGGAGATGTTTGTATGCTAAGGTTCTAGTGTGAGGAGTGAGAATTGGGAATAGTACTACGACACCATCTGAGATGATGATTATTCTTAGGAATTTGACAGGCTTTACTTTACATACGTTTCATCCAAACTTTTCTAAGATTGTTTAAACCCATTACTTCTACATTAGAGATAATAGAAGTATGCGTAGGGCGCAGAACGAGAAAAGCAGGGCCATTTCCAGTCTTGTAGATATGATTTGTGTGACGCTTCGATAAATCGAATGTAGTGGTTGATGCGTTGAGTAGAAAAGGTGAAGAGTGAAACTAAGATGAAGTTAGAGCAATGTCATGGACTATCCAGTTAAGTGTTAAGGATAAGATATTGGCTACTTCAAGTAAGACGTCCAAGGTAGAGAACGCGCCAGCAGAAATGCGCGACCTGGACCAACAAATGGAAAAGAGAGCAGATGATGGTTGTACTTTATGGATTAAATTGTATAGTAAGTATGAGTATGAAATTCGCTACCATCCAGGTAAGGCAAATGTGGTGATTGATGTGTTAAGAAGGAAGGAACAAGTAAAACCTAGACGTGTTCGAGCGATGGCTATGACCACTCAGTATAGAGTAAGAGGAATGATATTGGCATCCCAAAGTGAGGCGTTCAAGAAAGAGAATGTACTCGCAGAAAGGCTTCATGGGTTAGATTGACATATGGAAAAGAAGGAGGACGAGAGTTTGTACTTTATGGATCGTATATGAGTTCTGTTAGTAGGGAATGATAATACGGTGTAAGGGCATGAGGCTCATGCATCAAGGGAATTGGTACTTCGTCGAGTGGATAAGAAGTACTATAACCTGGAGACATGTTTTGTAGCCACTGTAGAAAAGGGTATAGTTTACTATGTTAGAAAATTGTTGGATTTGTTTAGAGAGTGAAGCTTATGTTTGGGATGGTTTCATAAAAAAAAAATAGGGGGGGGTAAAAATAATTTTTGCTTGCTGCAACAGCCTGAAGACTACTGATGTGATAATAAGATAGATTCACAATGGGATTGGTTCAGTAATTTACAAGGTAAAGTTCGAGTATGATTTGATTGATTTGGTTGATGGTCGATAAACTGGACCAAGTGCTCATTTTCTAGCTATAAAAGAGATTTCCAGATATGAAGTTGACAAGGGTTTTTATATTGATGAGATAATAGCAAGGAATGAAATTCTGGTTGATGATCAACTCAGACTGAGATGGATGATTTACCCCGTGGTTTTGGCAGACGCTGTAGAAGGTGTTAGAGACGCGATTGGATTTGAGTACTGGGTAGCATCCTCAAGCGGATGGACAAAGTGAACGTATGATTCAGACTTTGGAAAATATAATAAGGGCATGTGTTATTGATTTTGGTGGTAGTTATCATTCGAGCATTTGGTGTGCTCCGTTTGAAGCTTTACATGGAAGGAAATGTAGGTCGCTTGTTCTATGGGCAGAGATTGGAGAGAGTAGTTTGACTGGGCCTGAGTTAGTACTAGATACGACAGATAAGGTGGTATTGATAAAAGAAAAGCTCAAATCGGCAAGAGATCGTCACAAGAGCTATGCGGATAAGAGACGTAAACCGTTAGAATTTGAGGTGGGTGATAGAGTACTATTGAAGGTGTCGCCTTGGAAGGGCGTAGTGCGCTTTTGAAAGAAGGGAGTTTGGCACCCAGATACGTAAGATCATTCGATATCCTTGAAAGGATCGGCCCCGTAGCTTATCGGTTAAGATTACCCGAGGAGTTGAGTGGTGTACATGACACATTCCACGTGTCAAATTTGAAGAAGTGTTTGGCAGGTGCTAGCCTGCATGTGCCATTGAATGAAATTAAGGTTGACAAAACTCTTCGTTTTATCGAGGAACCCGTAGAGATTTTGGACCGTGAAAATTAGGAGTTTAAAGCGTAGCAAAATATCACTTGTGAAGGTTCGTTGGAATTCAAAGCGTGGCCCCGAGTTCACTTGGGAGCGCGAAGATTATATGAAGTCTAAGTATCCTCAGTTGTTTGTTAATCGTGCTGATGAGTCGGCTAATTAAATCTCGGGACGAGATTTCCTAAAGGAAGGGATAATGTGACAACCGTGATTTGAGCAGGTTAGTTTATACCTTTAGAAATGGTTCAGAGTTCATTTTATGTGTTTAAGTGTTGTGCTATGTGATTTTATGTGTGCTAAGTGAGTTAAGTATGTGCATGATATCATTTTGAGGTGTATGGGCATCTCATTTTGAGTATGTTTGTGTTGGATTATGCGTATTCCATTTGTTCACATTTAGTGATAATGGAAAGGAATGGCGTATTGCATGTAATGCTACGTCAATAGTTGGATGATTAAGTGTTAAGCGTTTATGGGAAATGTGGCATATTGGAAATGAAATAGGTGGGTGAAATATAGAAGGTTGTAGCAAACTTTCTAAAAATGGAAAGTGGTTTGGTGAAATGAAATTTATTTTTAGAAAGTTTAGTAAGTAGCGTTTAAGTATAATTGTTTAATCAAATTAGCTTAGGTTTTTATAAAAACTTAAGTTAATGAAGTAAATTAGTTAATTTTTTAATTTCATGAAATATATTTATATTTTATATTATATATATTTACTTATATATATATATATATATATATATATATATATATATATATATATATATATATTAAAGGGTGCGTCCGGTTTTAAAAGAAAAAAAATGTTTTATTTAAAATAGAATTTGTGTTGGGCTAGGACTAGTTTAGGCCTTAAGGTAAAAGCCCTAAACCCAAACTTTAGTCCATTATCCTACCCTAAGCCCCTAGAAACGGATAATAATCAGCCCCATACCTTGGTGTCAAACTTCCAATCCCTTAAGAACAAGAAACCAAGAATCTTGATCAAGAGCTAGCCAAGAATTGATGTTAGGACCTAGTAATCAAGGTAAGTACACTCAATCCTAGTTAGTTTAATGTAATCATGTAACAAAATCAATGATGGATTCTAGGGTTTCATAAAATATAAAATATTAATGATATATTATGATTGTAGTATTGATTAGAATTGAATTAGGGGCATAACCATGCAAATTACATGTTAGGGTTTGCATGAAATCTTGATTTATTTTTGAGTCAGAAATTTAATCGGCTTCTTGTGTTCACGAACGATTTTCTCTATGATGAAGAATGATATTTAAGAGTTTCTTTTTTTTAAACAGTAGCCCTCTGAGTCTTCTTTCCAAAGAATCCAGCCCCAAGAGTTTTCGTGGTCGGGAAGGTTGTCAAATAATTTTTATAAGATAAGTGTGCAAAACAGTGAATTTTCTGACGGGTTTCAGTTAGGGTTTTGATTTTTCTAAAAATACTTAGACACCTTCTCAAGGGCTAATATTCACGTGTGGAAGTCATTTCATATGTTGTGTGTGACCCCTGATTTTTGGCTAAGTATGGGGTGGTGTTTAAAATGGTCAGCTAACATCAAACTTTTAGGGTGTCTGTTACTAGCCGAATTTTGGACACTTGGTGTTATGATTTTCTAAAGGGTATTTATAAAAGAGTATGAACTTTTGGGGGAGTAATTGGAGGTTCATAAGTCATATTAGTAACCTGTGGAATTTTTCCAAGAATTAATATAGAATGTATAAGTTGGTGGTTTGGGCGTGCAAGGTGAGTCTCATAATTATGCTCACAAATCCAGAAAATTGAAAGTGTAAGAATAAAGTGTAAGCTAGTTATGTAAGAATTTAAAAAGGTACAAAATGAGTTTAGAACATTGATAGATCGCTTAGAATCCATCATAGTTGAGGTTACACCCTATTGGAGTGATGACCAAAGTGATGTTAATATCAGTACTGTATTGTTATGGAGATCTTTGTGAAGGGCTTCTTGGAAACTTTTTGGATTAAGCTAGTTAAGGTGAGTTTCATAGTCCCCATTTACTTCAGTTTCTAAATGGGATGGTTATGATGCTAGTATGGAAATATTTTGATTACTGTGATAATGTGTTTAAAGTGATGCATGGACTTTATGTGGCTATTATATGATATATGCTACATGTTTGTGATGTGATACGCTCCATGGCTTAGTGATCAATTGGAGTGGATTTGTGGTATGCTCCATGGCTTAGTGATCAATTGGAGTAGTTCTGCGATAGAGACGTCTCGTAATCGTGTGAATGGTATTGGTTTGGATTGGATTTGATTTGGTTTACATGATAGCTTATATGGTAGTCATTTATTGTCATGCAGTGTTTTCATTTATCACAGTAATGATTTAATTGGATTTATATTGTAGTGCAACTAGACAACTATCTCGAATACTATTAGATTCCCCCAGAGTTCTACTAGTTTCCGCAAGAATATATTTGCACTCAGTCAATTCTTGAGTCAATGATGCGTTTGCTTTCTTTAATTGCTTTTGAATCTTTTTATTGTCTTTGACATCAAGTTTTAAATTACCAATTAAATTAGCAAGCGCAACACGCTCATCATCATATTCTACAACATTTTGGCCATTCTGAATATCATTTTCACACATATCCGGTGGATCAGGAATGACATTACTATCACTCGTTTCCACTACACATGCGTTACTAATGGATTCAGATTGCTCAGAACGTTGTGTGTCAACAGCAAACACATTATGTTCAGCAGTATATGGTACCTCAATCATTGGTTCTGTGTCATAGGTAGGGCTGATGTCCATATCATCCCTAGAAGTGCTTTTGTCATTGCATTTATTCCTTGACCTGCTGCTTTCATCTCCAGATGTGTTGCTTTAATTTTCTAAACCTTGATCATTCTCTAAACCTTGATCATTTTCTAAACCATGATCATTACCTTTGTCTGATACAATCCTACTGCAGTCTTTTTCTCCCGAACTAGCATCCGATGCGTTTTGAACTGTGCACTCTTGAATCTGCAACTTTCTTTCATTCAACCTTTTCAATACATTCAAAAGTTTTTGTTCATGACTTGCTCTTTCAACAATACATTGCTCAATGGAGTTCATGTTTTGAATGATTGTTTCCTTGAATGTTTGAGCTTCCGTGTGAGTGTACTCTTTGAAGTCTCGTCTTGTTTCCAGATCATATGAATTATAATTGGAAGGCTCTAGCACTTTTGAATGTATGAACTTGTCAAACTGCACTTTGATCACACGTAGATCAGAATTGGAATCCTTCTCGTGAAGTGTTTCTTTGTTGAGTTGGCTTTCTAAATTTTGCATCTTTCGAGATAACACGGACCTGAAAGTTCTTTCGTCTGCCTCAAAGAGTCGGTGAAAAGCATTTCTAAACTGGTAGTACATTAAGTTGTTGGAACTTGAGAGATGTTGAGTTGTTGTTTTGAGTGCATTCAATTTGTTCAAGGAGTTTTCTTTTAAAATCTTTGCTTGCTTTTGCAGTTGTTCTATCTCTTGTTCATCTAAATCTGAACACGAAGATAAAATATCTTTCGTTTCCATTGTAACGTGAATTGTGAAGTGAAAATGATTTGTAGGATCTTAAGCAGGTAAAGTGATTGTTGTTGTGGATTGAAATCAATTAACGTTCACGGGATTTTACAAATCTTTGATTAAAACCGAGAAAAGAATCGTATCTTTCGCGGGATTTTACAAAATCAAGAAGAAACCGTAAAACAATAATGATTTGATGTTGAAATCGTTGTTGTCGTTGAAGAACTTGAGCTTTTGTTGGCGAAAAATGAGCTTGAAACGACGAACATTGCACAAATTTTGAGCTTGAAATGATTAACGGTTGATCAAAACTAAATTAAGGACTAACGGTGCACAAACGATTCACTTTAGAGGACTAACGGGCTGAATTAGAACTAGTAAGGACTAACGGTGTAAAACTGTTTCAACAATGAGGGTAAATAATCTAATAAAGGACGAATGATGAATTTAACTTGAAATCCAGGGACCAAAGGTGTAAAATTGGAATTATAGCAAATAAAAAACACCTTTCTCTCCTAATCTGTTTTTTCTTCGTTTGAAATACTGAAAATGAAAACGTTTCTATTTTTGATGTTTTTAACTCATACGGTTATCGTCGATAGAAAATCAATATACCACGATGATAAAAAATGGATAACGATCGCAATGATATAGGTCTCAAGTCCCGTCGTTGAACGTCACACGAAACCGTAAAACTCGAAAATTACTTAGAAAGTTGTTCGACTTACAAAGACTTGTTGAGTTGTTCGGTTCTAAGAAGATGGGAGTTGTTCGGTTCTTGAAGCAATGAGTTGTTCGGTTCTTGAAGGTGTGGAGTTGTTCGGTTCTTGAAGCAAATAAGTTGTTCGGTTCTTGAAGGTGTGGAGTTGTTCGATTCTTGAAGCAAATAAGTTGTTCGGTCCTTGAAAGGTTTATGGGTTGTTCGACTCACAAAGTTGTTCGGTTTCAAAATGAAGGAGTTGTTCGACTTCAAAGTGTGGTTGGATTTAGTTGAAAAAGGACTAACGGTGAAAAACTATTTTAACAAAGATGGTTAATAATGAAAGAATGGACTTGCAAAGAACATGTCTTGAAAACCAGGGACCAAAAGTGTCAATTTCAAATTGTAATTAATAAAACCATCTATTCCCTCCATTATTAGTCTTCGTTTTCGTTTTGAATTGTAACAACTAATAACGTTTTTGTTTTAAAGTATGCGGGATGACACGGTTATCGTCGGTTAAAAGTAAATATACCACGTTGATCGAAAAAGGATCACGATCACAATGGTATAAGTTAGAAGTCCCGTTATTGATCGTCACTCGAAACCGAAAAACTTGAAATACGTTGAACGAGTATAGTTTGCCTCACAGTTCAGGGTATAATGCACCTATCACAAGTGTATAACTCGCCTTACAAGAACCGTATAAGTCGCCTCACAAGAACCGTATAAGTCGCCTAATAAGAAACGTATACTTCGCCTTACAAGAACCGTATAAGTAGCCTAATAAGAAACGTATATTTCGCCTTACAAGAACCGTATAATTCGCCTAGTAAGAAACGTATACTTCGCCTTAAAAAAAACCGTATAGTTCGCCTTTAAGAAACCGTATAACTCACCTAATAGTACTTGTATAGTTCACCCGTGTTTGGTGTATAAATCACCACAAACAAACAAAAATGGTGCAATTTTTCTTTTTGCAAAAACCAAACCGTGTGGACCACTAAAAGAAATAAGCCAACCAAAAAGCTTGAAAATAAGCTTCTTTATCATAAGAATGGGCTTCTTTGAAAGAGAATAACTAAGAAAGTAGCTTTCGAAATAGGCTAAACCAAAAATAAAGAAAAATAAGCTGAAACTTTTCACCACAATAAGCTATAAATAATCTGTTACTCTACGAAATAAGCTTTGGAGGTTAAGCCGAAAATGAATCCCAAAAATAAGAAAAAAATGAAACTTAAAAAAAAACAGAATGTGTGGCTGTTGTGTTTTTCTTGCCTAAAGCCCATGTTCAAAACAAAAGTAATCAAAATTTTACACACCCAAGATATCTTGATATAAGCCCATAAGTGAATACACACGATTGAGTATTCAAAAGTGTTTTTTTATAACTAAAAGTTGCAAAAATTTTAGATGTTGTGACTTTAGTTTTAAAATGAAGTAGAAAAAAAAATAAGGCAACGCAGAAAGCCCAAAATAAGCCGAATAAGCTCACAACAACAAAGCTACTAAACTCATCCCGTGGTGAGTGATACCAAATGTCGGTAACCCAATCTCACTTTCACTTCACCATTTGAACAAAAAAAATAAGATAAGAGAATGAGAGGAATGATGGAGAGTTTTAGAGAGAAGTTAGAGAGAGAAATAAAGAGAGAAAATGGGAGATGGTTAATTCTTGCAAATGTGTGTGAAACAAATGAGAACTAACACCCTCTCCATACTTGAAGAGGGGTATTTATACTTACACCACAGGGGCTTTGTTGGGCCGAATAGTGTTTGACTTGGGTCGGGCTCGGGATTACAATAGACCTTAGTCCGAAACTAGTACAAGATTAGATTACGTTTACGAGCCCATTTACCCTTCTAGCCTATTACAACATATAATTAATTAAAGACCGAAGCTTCCTCATTGAGTGATCGAGCTTCCTTGTTCGACTCAATATTCTGAGGCTAACAATCTCCCCCGAAGCGAGGTCTTGAACCTTGAAACGAGCTTCCTTGTTTGACTCGATATTTTGAGGCTAACAATCTCCCCCGAAGCTTGGTTTCTGATAGATTCTGAGCTTCCATGTTCACAGTCATAACATGGTCTTGGATTTCTTGAGATTGCTTTGACATTGAGTTCTTGAGTCTTGTTCTTGGTCTTTATCTTTGTTGTAGGCTTGTTCCTTCATGCTGTGTGATCTTTGATCTTGAGCCTTTTCTTTTTTACTTTGACTTTAATTCCGAGATCTTTAAATCTTTTCCTTGTTTGTCTTGTTGTCTCTGCCATCTTGCGATCTTGTGTCTTGACCAACATGCTCATACTATACTGCGCGGGAGTCGGTTAACTCTATGACCCTCAACACTTAATGTGCCTCTAAATCTCCTGTTATCCCTCTCCAACTCAGCAACTCTCTCTGTCATAATGGTGACTGCCGACCTAATACCAACAATCCTGTGTCCCTGCTCCCTCTGAACACTCTCAATGACCTGAACTCGATGAACTGGGATAGCCACAATGTGATCATGAAATCTCTGTACCAGGGCTTCCAACGTCTCATAAGTACCCTCTACAACTCTCTCCTCCTGAGTAGACTCAGGGACATCATCTGACATGGCAGGATGAATAACTCTATCATCTCTAACCTCAACCGTGTCCCTCGCTCTCGCCTCAACCACATCTTGAGCAATAATCTTAACCTCAACTCTCACATATATCCCTCTACCTCTGATAATATCAGCAAAAGCAAAACATGCCTCAATATCTGCCTCAACGGGATCAATCTCCTGTTCTGGGTGAGGCTCATCAACCCCATCAACATCATCATCCATTCCTAAAGCAGTCTATCTAGGTACCGGTAGCTCACAACTCTCTCTAGAATCAACCTCTACCTCCGACAAAGAATCATAATCCCTAATCCTCTTAGGTGATGGTAAAAGATCAGCGCGTGCAGGTGATAATGCTACAGGTACAAGTGACAATGCTCCAGATATAGGTGACAATGCAAGTACAGATGTCATAGGGGACCTATGTCTCTTGCGAGGTGGCCCTGCATAAGTGATCGGTAAGTCACAAGATGAATCTGGAGATGAGTGATCTGATGATGAGTGTCTCGAAAAAGAATTAGGTGAAGCAACTAAATGGAAGTCTGATGAGCCCTTTGACGAAGAATCTGAAATCGGATCTCGAGATGAATTATCCGAAGTAAAATGATCTGATGAAGAGTAATCAACCAACTGCCTCACAGCAAGTCGATGAGTGGGTTGCGGTCCAACCCTCTTCCTTGCGGTCATCATGTGTACTGGACCATTGGGATGGTATCGATAAGGTCGACAAAAAGGGATAGTCTAACCGGGTGCAAGAACATGACTCGACGACGAAGTGCTCCGGATGGTGCAGGTGAACTCTGGGTACAAGGGGTAGTCTCAGTGAATGGTTTATCATGGGTAGGTGATGGTGGTGTATTAGGTGTGTAATCAAGTGATGCAGGTGTATAATCAGGTGATGCGGGTGTATAATCAGGTGATGGTTGTAACACCCCCAAAAATGTGTCGCGGCGGAAATATGTTAGGGGGCGTTACTTCATAATACAACAGCATAAGATACAGGAGAACGACCTCTAAATGTCGTTTGAAAAGGGATCTCGTTGATTTTCTTGAAATTTATATAACATTTGTACCATAATTGCATCACAATGTAAAGCTTGAAATCAATACAACGAGATTTGATTATTTGAATATAAGTAGAAATCCATGAATGAATCTTGTCAAATTTAGACTCTAATGCACATCAAGCAAACCAAGCATCTAATTCACCTGAGAAAAACATGCTTAAAAATGTCAACATAAAGTTGGTGAGTTCATAGAGTTTTGTAACTGTAAATGTTGAAATCCAAAAGATTTATAAAGTATGTATGACCATTTCAATCCTTATAATAGTCGTAAAAATGTAAGTGTAAATGTAGAACCGAATGAGTATAGTGTCTACTGCTTCACCACAGTATCATGAAAAGTGTTTAGTAATCAGTAATGTTCAATAAAGTAGTATGTACAGTGATTTCGTTGATTTTCCAAAATGTATAGGTCTACAATAACATATACAATACCACATAAATGTTTCTACTATTGCGCTAAGCTCATAACACCGAAGCTCGACATGTTTGCAATTTGCAAAAAGGGTGCCCATGGAGATGTTCCACCCGCAACATCCAAATTATTTCGACATGTATACATTCGTGTTCGGACCTCCGAAACTAGCGAGAGCTACTCACCCGAATGGGGATGTGTTAGCCTCAAAATATTGAGTCGAACAATGGAAGTTCGTTCATAATTATATTAGGTCTCGGTCACTAAATTAATATACGTTGTATTAGGCTAGACGGGTAAACGGGCTCTTATTTGTAATCTAATCGGTCACGTGTATCGGGCGAAAGCCCAAGTAAACCCAAGCCTGGCCCGTAGAATTACTAAAGGCATGCAAGCCTTTTAGTCTTACCTATAAATACCCCTCTCCAAGGATGGAGAGGGTGTTGGTTCATTTGTTCATTTCTCACTTGCAAGAATTAACCAACTCTTTTTCTCTCTCTCTACATTCTTCCTAATTTTCTTGTTAATCTTATTGAAGTGAAGTGATAAAGGGTTACCGACATTTGGTATCAGAGCCTCGGGTGTTTCGTGTTTGATTCGTGGTTTAAAACAGTCGAATTTCGTGTATCATTTTTGTTGTTTGGTTCGAAATAGAAAGAACAAGCAAAAACCATGGTTTGATTTATATTTTTCGTGGTTCTTTTTTTTAAAGTGTAATTTTGTACTTTCTTGTTTAGAATACTTGTAATAGCTTGTTTAGGGTAGTGGTTAGCTTATTTCATAAGCAAGTTGGAAGATTTGGGCTTATTCGCAAGTTAGAAGAAAAGTTTCGTCATTGCGTTTTGACAAAGTTCTTGTTGCGTTTTGACAAAATTTCTTGGTTGCGTTTTGAGTATCGAGACATTGCGTTTTGAAGAAAAGAGACTGCGTTTTGACCATTGCGTTTTGGTTCATGGCGTTTTGGAGGGCATTGCGTTTTGAAGTCATGGTTTTAGTCACTGCGTTTTGAGT
The DNA here is from genome assembly GCA_026074375.1 of Tanacetum coccineum. Lineage (NCBI taxonomy): Eukaryota > Viridiplantae > Streptophyta > Magnoliopsida > Asterales > Asteraceae > Tanacetum > Tanacetum coccineum. Next base: position 30,295 of record BQNB010004967.1, on the reverse strand, counting down.
CATGCGTTTTGACCATTGCGTTTGGTTACAGGTTGCGTTTTGAAGACCATCATTGCGTTTTGACTAAACGTTACTCTGCCCAAATTTTTTATACACTGCGTTTTGATCAAAGAACATTGCGTTTTGATCAAAGAAGACGTTGCGTTTTGATCAAGAAAAGTGACTGCGTTTTGATCAAAGATAGTTGCGTTTTGACTAAAGTCATTGCGTTTTGTCCATTGAAAACCCATGTAAGGTCGATCCGCGCATCAGGTGGTATTTGACCGAATTTGGGAATATATATTAATCACCATTTAATCAAAACATCACATCAAGACAAACAAACTTCATGGACTAAATACGAGGACTTTGGACTTTAATTCGAACTACAAGAACATAATCAACAAACTTTAACAACAACAATTAACTTTTCACGGTTTTCTCTCGATTTTGTAAAATCCCGCGAAAGAACTCAATTTCTCGGTTTAAATCTTTGACTTGTAAAATCCCGTGGAAATTAATTACTCTCAATTAAAACCACAATCCAATCAACACTTGATAACACTTAAGATCCTTCAATCATTTTTCACTTCATAATTCTTTAATCATTCATCATGACAACTCCAATTGTAACTTCCACAACCGACAGTCAAATGCATAACAACATAATGGTAGCAGGTTCAAGAGATCGTCCACCAATACTTGGAACAGGACGATATGCACAATGGCGATCACGGTTCTTACGATACATTGATACAAGACCAAATGGTGATGCCTTACGGAAGTGCATTCTTAAAGGTCCTTACACTCCAACGATTGTCACAACCGATTGTCACAACACCAGCTTTTCCTGCAACAGAGGAAACTCCAGCAGTTCCAAAACAAACAACAGTCGAACTGTTACGAATATTGACTCCTAAGAACATAGTCTCATTTTAAATCAAAAAAGAAGCGATTCATTTGAAATAGACTGGAATTGGAGATGACAATACTCAACTGTTGATGCATGACAGACAACTTCAAGAAAAAAGGGAAACCACTAAGAGGCTACAACAGGTTGAATCACTCAACATTCAAGATGTCAAGATAAGACCTATTTTAGGAGTTTGGTCATACACTACTCTCCACGATGGGAGAAACAAATGACTCTACTAACACAAGATTCTACAAAATGATGAATGAAATGAACAGAAACAACAACCTTGCAACGAAGCAAGTCAATTTCATTTTCTTCAACAACTTCAACCAAAGGTCAAGATTTGGTCACAATTGTTGAAGCACCAACACAAGTTGGATGAAGTTTCATACATAAGCCTCTTTGACATTCTGAACCAATACCAAAAGAAGTTAATGAACTTCCTTGCATGAAAGAATGGCCAAGAAAGCTTAACCATTTAGCACTTGTTGCTAACTTTGCTCGAAGACACTTCAAGACCCTTTATTATCAAACATCAAAACCTCACAAATCATATGCTCCAACATCAAAAAGCTTCACTTCCAACCAGATCTCAAGCAACTGACAAGATACAAAGGCAAAGAATAGCCAAACCAACACACCACCAGCTGAGTCAGCTTCTGAAGAAGACCAGTGATCCTGAACCAAGCTCAGAAGGATAAAGACATGCAGAAAAACTTATGGCTCTCATGTGCAAATTACATCAAGAAACTCTACAACCTACCAACAACAACCTCAAACTTCCTCAATAACACCAAAAACAAGAATGTGGATACTACTCCAAGGTACAGGGAATGACAATCAGACTGGACGAGATATTGGGAAATTAAGAGGAGCAATGAATGTTGTTTGGGGGGGCTATGAGGAAACTCAGGTTGTTATAGTGGCAACAGTCTTGGGATACAGTGTTTTAACTGCAAGAATTTGGTCATTATGCTAAGGAATGCAGAAAGCCAAAACGATTAAAGACTCCAACGTATCACAAGGAAAAGATGTTGCTTGTAAACAAGCTGAGAAGGTTTTCAACTTCAGCCAGAGCAAACTGACTGGCTAGCAACAAACGGATGAAGAGATTGGAAGAACAAGTTTGGAAGCACAATTACAGTTCATGGCAAAAAGATTCAGTAGGTTCCAATGCAGACTCAGGCACAACGCTGACCATTGGAGAACATTGTACAATACGATACGACGGATAATTGTTTTTTGCCAATGACAAACAACATTTAGACCAAACTGAATCCATTAGTAACACACTGTGCAGTGGAAAACGTATGATAGTAATAGTCACTCCTTACTCACTTCGGATATGTGGATAATGATATTCAGGATGACCAAGAATGATGTAGAATTGATGAAGTAGCGTGATGCACTTGCTAAATTAATAGGCTAATTTAAAACTAGTTCATGAAAATAAAAGATTCAAAATCAAATTAAAGAAATCAATGCAATCATAAGACTCAAGAGTAACTGATGCAAATCTATTATTGCGAAACTAGTAGAACCTAGGGAGAATCTAATAGTATTCGGGATATTGCTTATTTTGCACATCAAAAAAACAGACGCGAGTAAAGCCTAGGTAAATAAAGTCCTTTAACGATCGTACAGTTGACTATGACAAACTTGAACATAAGTTAAATGAAGCTCTAGGACTATTATCTCAAAAAGAAATTACATAAAAGAAGGTTTAAAGTGAAAGCCTATCGAAATTAATCTGTTTTTTAATATATTTTATTGTTTTATCCCCAAAAGCAGAAACATGATGAGTTAAGATCAAACAAGTCTTTAAACCAAGTCACATTTATGAAGGTCCTTGTCAGTAGAAAACAAAGGTGAAATAACGGATTTGAAGCTTACGGAAGAA
>BQNB010004967.1:0-22500 GCA_026074375.1 Tanacetum coccineum | reverse complement strand
ATAGTTGAATCCAACCAACTTCAGATTTGATGAATCCAAGAGATTTCAAGACATTCACTATTGCTAATGACACTTCAGGCCTCGTTCCCCAACTATAAAAGGTGTCAGAATTAACAAAATGTTTTACTCCTTCCAAGCAGGATACAACAGTTCATCACAACAGAGTTTAGATCTTCTTTATCGGTCCTTTGTATGATGAATCTTCCAATGATGGTACTTCTCGAGTCAACAAGTCCATCTTCTCCCACGATAATTCTCTCCATAAGACACACACCCATTAAGAATATTTTTTCAACCCCAACATTAGAACCGACAACTCAAACAAATGTTCATGCTGAGGAAACAACGATCATCAAGCAGTATTTACCGAATCCTTTCTGTACACCGGTAACAAAAAATTGCTCTGAGTCTTCCCTCATACGCCAATAATTGGTACTTCAATATGCATTACCTCAGTCAACCTCAAAATTCTGAATACCGATGGACAAAAGATCACCCGTTAACTCAAGTTCGTAGAAATCCATCCAAGCCAGTGCAAACAAGACGACAACTTGCTACAGATCCTGAAATGTGTATGTTCGCGCTCACCGTGAGTACTGCTGAACCGAAAAACATTAAGGAAGCAATGGCTGATTCCGCATGGATAGAAGCAATGCAGGAAGAGCTTCATCAGTTTGACAGACTACAAGTCTGGGAACTCGTTGACAAACCCTTTGGCAAGAACGTAATCAAGCTAAAGTGGTTAAGGAACAACAAAAGGATGAAGACCAAACTGTAATTCGCAACAAAGATGACTTGTAGCAAAGGTTATGCTCAGGAAGAGGGTATTGATTTTGAAGAATCATTTGCTCTAGTTTCTCGCTTGGAGGCTGTCAAGATTTTTGTCGCATATGCTACACACAAGTCCTTTTCTCCAATTTATTAATGGACGTGAAAATGGCATATATCATATGTATCCATTGATAGAGAGGAGGTTTATGTTGCACAACCAGACGGATTACGTTGATCCTACCAGACATCAACAAAGTTTACCGTCAATGAAAAGCTCGTATATGGAATTAAAACAAGCTCCGAGATCCTGAATGATGAACTCACAAAATTCTTGAATTCCAAAGCTTTTACTAAAGGTATCATAGACACCGACCTTATTCTCGATAAAATACGCGGGAGGACATTCTACTTGTGCAGATTTACGATGATTGACATTATTTTATGATCAACAAACGCTAAATTTTCTAAACAATTTGAAAAATTAATGCACAGTAGATTTGAGATGTCCTTAATAGGGGAAATGAAATTCTTTTTAGGACTTCAGATCCACCAATCCCCATGAAGGAATTTTTTACCAATAGCCAAAAATACTTTAAGATTCTGGAAAAGAACATGTATGGAAAAAGGACAAAGCATTGGTAACAAACCAATGGCTTACGAAACCAAAATTTAGAAGAGATTTGAGTGGTGAACCCTAGACCAAACTACTCACCGTAGCAACAATCGGGTCACTCTGTATTTGACATCTAGTAGACCAGACATATGTGCAAGCGTATGTTAATGTGCAAGAAATCAATCAAGACCGACTGAAAAAACACCACAAAGAGGTTAATAGGATCTTGTGCGATACTTAAGAGGAACTATTTACATGGGACTCTGGTATCCGAAGGGGTCTGGCTTTGACTAACTAGGCATTTTCCCATGCCGATCATACCGTTCCATGATACCTCGCAAAAATCACATTTGAGAGGAAAACAGTTCCAAGGTGATAAGCAGTCATCTATGTCAAAGAAGAAAAATTATACTGGCAATGTCATTCGCAGAGGCTGAAATACGTGCTTAAACTGCAAGTATATGCCAAGTAATGTGGAGTGCGGACACAACTTCAAGATTATGGCTTTCAACTACAACCAAATACCGATTGTATTGCGACTCTCATTCAACCATAGCAATATCATGCAACCCCGTGCTAGCACTCCGCGTACCAAGCATAACCAAACTCGTATCACTTCATAAAGGAACATGTTGAAAACCGTAAGAATAGATTTGTACATTGACAGTAACTGAATACCAATAGTCTGACATGTTTTACTAAAGCCCTTCCCGAAGAAAGGTTTCAGTATCTCGTCCAAGACGCATTGGGTATGAATGATAGAACTCCAGCAGAAACTGGAGGTTTCTGACAAAAGAATCTGCTTAATACATCAACAAACCTTCAACATGTAAAATATTATTGTAAAAAAAAAATACAAAAAATATAAGTATCAAAAAAAAGGAAAAATACAAAAAAAATAAAAATTTCAAAAAGAAAATACAAAATAAAAAATCAGAAAAAGATTCAAAAAATATTCTTCATCCGACATTTCTCATGGAATCGATAACATTTACTACCTAAAATGTTGATAAATATCAACCACGGGCGTGTAAATGAATTCGAACAGGAGTTTTCGAAATACTTTTAAAACATGTCATTTCTAATTTTTCTTATGGATTATGTGCACATACAGTACGTAAGCCCGGAACGTTCAATAAAGGAAAGTATTCTATAAAGAAAACCTAATCAAACAACGAGAAGATTCAAACGTTATCTCGTCTTACTGTTCATACAAGACATTCAAAAGTTTTAAGCTCAAGAAAAAGAGGATAGTGTACGCAAAGTTCGCTTACCTTTAGAGTTTGGAAGATAAATCTTCTAACATGATGTTTTTTAAAATGTTGAACACAATTTTTCAAGAATTTCTCACTGACAATTCATAATCTTTCAAAATTGTGTGTTCAACACTCCATCTTTCAAGGGGGAGTTTTTCGAAAAACAACATTTAATGAGTTTGGATACATCATCTCATGACCATTCTTATGTATTCAAACCATTCCCAAAAGTCTCCTTAAAACAACAAGATAATAATGACAATACAATAGAATGATAGTTATAGATGACTAATTGTTCCAAAAACCTCCCAATGTTTATAATTCTTTTTATTTTTTTGTATTCTTATTTAAATTTATTTTTTTATGTCTTTTACATTTTCTAAATTTTTTTTTATTTATTATATATATTTTAATTCTTATTTTTGACTTTTACCTTTTCTTTTTAATTTAGTTTTTATCTTATTGGTTCTTTTTATTTTTCTTTATATCTTTTTTTTTTTTATTCTTCTTATCTTTTTTTCTTTTTTTCCTTGTATATCTTTTTTATTTCTTGTTTTTCTCTTTCTATTAGTTACTTAGTTTTATTTTTTTTGGTTTCTTATATTTTTTGATTGTCTTTTTTTTTTATCATTTTTTTGCTTTCTTTATTCTTTTCCTTTCTTATTATTTCTTATTTTTTTTTTTCTTTACTTTTTCTTTCATTTTTTTTTTCTTAATTTTTATGTTTTTTTTAATCTCTTTTTCTATTCTTTTTTTTTTTTTTTTCTTTTTTATTTTTATACTTTTATCCTTTTTAATTTCTATTCTTTTAGTATTTTTTTTTAGGTATGATTTTTTTTTTCTTATTACTTTTTCTTTTCATTTTATGTTTTTTTATATTCCTTTTTGTCTTTTCTTATTCTTTTTTTTTTTTTATCTTTTTTCATTTTCTTTATGAATTTCTGTATACTAAAAATCATAGTCTTTTCAACAAAAATGTCTATCATTAAATCATAAAAAAAAGAGAATATAAATTGAAATTCTTTTTATTAGAAAATTAGTCTGTTCTTATATATTCCTTAATCTTTTTGAATAATATATTTACAATAGGATAATAACTAAAATTTCATAAGTATATACTATATTTTATAAATTATAGTTTATATTTTTTTATGTAATATTATTCTTTATTTTCTGTTATCTTTTTTTCTATTAATTAATTCAAATTTTCTTATTATTTATGTATATTTTTATTATTCTATTTTATTTTATATCTCATATTAAAATTAATTAATCAATAAATTAACAATTTTATATTTCTCTTAAAATATTATGTATCCTTATATGTATTTTTCCTTTTTCTTTTTGATTAGTTATTTATATTTATCAATTCTTTTTCTTTTTTATTATCATATTTTTTGGGGGGGGGGGGGGGGGGGGGGGGGGGGGGGGGGGTGGGGGGGGGGGGGGGGTGGGGGCGAGGGGGTAAGGATGCGTCGGGTTTGTGGTAATAACAGCAAGGGGGTTTGTTTTGTTGGGTCGCGGCAGCCCCTAGGCGGCAGGTGGTGGGTTGGGTTTTCGGGTTTGATTACATGTTTGGATAACATCACACGAATAAGGGAGCGTTTGGTTTTTGTTAAAAAAAAAAACCCCAAAAATGGGGATTTATGGCTGTTGACAGCCCCACCTAGGGGCGTTGATTTTGGGTCGGGTTGGCAGCCGGTTGTTGGTTTTAGCACCGGGGGGTGTCGTCTAGGCTCGGGACAGCCGGGGGTGGTGTTTTAGTCAGGTTCGACAGGCCATTTAGGGGACCTTTTGATTGGGTGCGAGCCACACACACTCCTACCATAACAAGGGTCCGATTGGTTTGGCAGTTTATGCCAAACGGGCGATTGGTATTTAGACAGAAATTCTATAAGGGCCAGTGTTAGGTTAGAATATAAACAACAAGGGGTCAGTCTTTGGTGTAGTAGAAAACGAACTCATGGTGTGTTTGTTTTATTATAACACGAACTAGGTTGCGTTTGGCTTCACAGCCAACACGACCAAGGTGCGTTTGGCGTGTCCATAAAAACGCGGGGTAGCGTCGAGTTTGTGTGTATGACATACCAAAATAAAGTGAGTTTGTTTTAAACGCGAAAATATATAAATTGTTTCATTTAATCGATTTATATATATGTGATAAATCCGGTATAACTTGCGCGGTCTAGTTAAAATATGAAATAAATATTAAAACGAGACTGATATTAATGTATAAGTGATATTAGACCCATTTGAGACGAGATTTGGACTAAAAATGGACTTTAGTGCCTTTATGAAACGGATAATATAAAACAGAAAATAGAACGGGGATATCGGAATTCGAGACTTTGATAAGTTAGACTTTGGTGTACAAAATATAACAAATTATATTTTGACGGACGTTTTGACATAAAACGGGACTTCTAACTCCCAATAACGAAGAAACCTGGAGAGAAATCGAAATATACACTTTACTAGGAAAATAAGTTATTTTTAATATATAATAAATCTGACATATCAAAATTAAACTATTCGAGCACTTTCGAAGCCCTTTTCAGCCTTCCGGCGAAACACCAAAGTTTTAGTTCGTAATGGCATTTTAAATTGCCCGCGAGGCTTTATCAGCTTTAGATAATAGAGATAAGTTAATTGGACAGAAAATAGTATAATACATAAAATAGACTAAAGGGTTTAAGGTTTTTAAGACGCGCAAGTGAAGTTTCTCATCACATGTATATCTGACTGCATTACATATAAAAATATGTATTATTTTCGTGGTAACATGTAACGCATCTTGATCAATTTTAGTCACGTGTATTATAATCGAACGACTAATTATAGGTCGTAGGTCGAGATCGTTGCAGATTCAGTTGGTGAATTACTTGGATTAATTGATCGTGGACTTTAAATCAATGTGAGTTCAAGCCCTCGCTTTTTAATCTTTATTGAATGTTTTATAACCCGCGTAGGGAGGATACAGCTTGTCAAACAAATTCTTATACTTGGTTATCTAAAATTAACAATCGCTGATTGTTTTAAAGGATTTTCTGAGTTTAAAGCCCCACGTTTTACTCGTTTTACACATATATGGGTGAGAACTGCTTGTTAACAAATGCATTAACAGGATTGTTTACGAATTGGTTTACATACTTATTTTGCATAGTTCGGCTATGGAAAACATTATTTGACTTCATTTGTGGTCACAAAATGCATACTTACATTTGAAAAAAAAAAATGATATCGGATTAGCTAAGGCGATCGAACTGATAAAACTAACAATACTGCCAACGGGTTGTTTTTCCTAGGAGGGGACAACACCGGCAACGGGAGTGTACCATATACCGCATTAATTTTGTAACCCTGCCCAAATTAGGGTAACAAACAAGTCTACGTCACAAAGCGTCATGAACTGAAAATCACTTTGGAGGGTGAGCCGCGAATGTTATGAAAAAGATCTATACGATGAGGATCCCTGTTCGGGTGATTGCGATCACTTGGGGTAAACCGAACATTTATAGAACTAAACTCCGGGATGAACAACCCACCGTTCGGGTGATTAACATCCACCAGAGTAAAACGAAACTTTTATAAAACATGTCCGGATCATTGTTGGGGATTACAGGGCCCCCCGACACCATACATACTTGGAACAATTTTGGTGACATTACATTTGTCATGCGCATTCCTTTCTAAAATCTATGGAAAAAGATTTGTACATATGGTGATATAAATGTGTAATGCATTCTTTATAAATCTTGGGTTAATTACATAGTACTAGTGATATACAGTGGATTACATTCATATTTAACTAATCTATGAAACTACTCAACCTAACTTAAGTAGACACTTGTAATCATGTTATTCTCATGTGATTAGATGCTTGGACTATATGAAATGTGCATTGCGGAGTCTTTAACAATCAAGCTTTTCATTGTGATGCACATTATGGGACAAATGTATTAATAATACAGATTTTTATTGAATTACAAATGTTATTATTCAAACGACACCTAGAGACCGTTCTCAAGTAGTATCTATTGCTGTGTACTACGAAGTAACACCCCAATTTTGGTATTCCGCCAGCGTTGTAAATGATTATTAGGGGGTGTTTACAATGAATATTATATTAGGAGTATCCGTCAATTCCTTGGAGTTACTCAGTATCCGAAGATACGATAATTAGATGAAATCCTAGAGAATCAAATTAGGTGGGGATTGGTGAATTCCTAGTCTCCTCTACATTCTTCCCTTTCTCCCTTATCTTCAATTCATACACCTCATTAGTTATTTCTTCATCTTCATCATTTACATTTACTGGTATAACAAAGTAGTTAAGCTCTAACCTATCATCCTTCTCTTTAGCAATCTCCACCCTCCAATACTTACCTTATCACATCTAGGCCTTCTTATCCAGTGACGGAATATTTGATTCATCATTCCTAGGGATTGAACTATCATCAACTATTTCTCGGTTGTTCATAGACAAGCCACCATCTTTTTCAATTTCTTTAGATCCAGTGGCTCATCAACCAGTGCCAACATTTTTCTCTTAGGCTTCCTGCTATGTCCTCAAACGACTTTTATGTCAGCAAGACTAACTTGTAATGTACTTGTAAAAATCATCATCATCTTCTTGGTCCAAGTTGGCACTAAAGGGAGCTGGTTGTGTAAGAACGTGTGGATCTCCTATATCAGGAATATGAAGACGAATCATGGTTTGATCATCTGGAGCACTTGACTTCAGCAACTTCTTAAATCAGGTTTAGGGTGACCAAGGGGCGCAGGGTCCTAATGCGTTTCCTTAGATAGGTACGCAATCGGCTGTGACTGAGTCAGAGTAACATCTATCCCAAACACCTCGCATATTACATCTGAAAAAGCTCTCCGTATGCTTCAATACATCAGAGATCAATCCAGAGCTGTATCCTGCAATCCCAACTTTGTATTCTTGTCTTCCAGAGTGTTCAAAATATTATTCAAGATATAATCATCGCAAATGTGATACATGTCTCGAGGACGTCTTCAGATTTCAAAAAAGATAGTCATATAATGACTAACGATGATCTTTGTAAATCTTGGATATGGAATCGAAGATGTTGGATGATGAAGCGAATAGTAAAGTCCTTCCCATAGTAACTCCGCATAATCCACATGAATGTTATTGATAAAAGCAAATACCAACATTTTGCATATAACTTCAATGGCGGTATGTGACCCACACCATAGACACGTGATTAAGGCAGATGAGAGAATATATTACATAGGTGATAACGCATTCAACGTTTGCCATGGTTGCAGAAGACCAGTAGTCTTGAAATTCGATTGTGTCTTTAACTCCATTGTATATCCCAATACTTGCTTGTAAAATGGAACCATGTCAGAAAATGATGGTGGTGGCATGAATGAATTATGATTGTTTGTAGTTGCTTGTGGAAGATGAAAAGTTTGTCTGAAGTCATCCAATGTAAGAGTGAGTTCTTTCTTGTCTAGCATAAACCTGAGCCGATACTTTGATCCGTCTTCCTTCAAAGTATGCCAGAACTATGCCATATAAATCCATGGAACGGATGAGGAAGCTGCAATGCTGAATTGTAAAGGGATGATTCTTGATGAAATTCGTCAGAATTTTGCTTCTGACGGACATAGCACATATCGAGATCAACTTTCATGTTAGCAACCATAAGATCATATCTCTTGTTCTGAGCATAAATTCATCGGATGAACATCCCGCGCATGTTTTGATGTGCCAGGATGAATTTACTGAATGAATAAAAATTGAGAAGTTAGATAACAAATTCTTCCTTTGACATTTTTGTTCTTTTCACTCTGTCTGGTTTATAAGTTCTGGCTTATTCTTTTTGAACATATTTATGAACACATTCTTTTTTTTTTTCCCATGTGCTCTTCATGCATTTTCTAGCACATGCTATACACTTTATTCTTTTGATTTACCAATTTTTTTGTGGTGTTCTGGCAATTCTTTTTCGAACACACTTTTGATTTGCTTTTTCGCGTATGGATTTAACTCTCTCTTTCTGTTTTTTAGAATAACCTCACCAAAAATACTTTGTGATATGATACTCTTTCCAAGAATTGATAAAGAATTCTCTCTGAATTTAATCAAGACTCTTTTATGAAAAATTAAAGAGAATCTTTTAACTTCTAAAATTGTTTGTAAAGAGTAAACAATATTTGTGTGACACAATAACAGATTTAGAGAACTTTTCCAGAAATCTTTTATGACAAAACTTCTTTCTAATTGATAACATAGAATCAGTAATCTCAAACCACAACTGAAAGTACACTAACCACTCTCTTCCTCATTCTGTTCATTGCAGAAAACGATCAAAGCCGGACATGACTTAGTCCACTTAAACAATTGAGATTTGGATTAACAGATTTAAGTCATAAAACTTTTTCTTTTACTTTTTGTCATGAATCCTAAACAATGAAGACAAACATATCTAATTTAATAATTGAATGGACACTAAGTCAACTCACTCCTCGTTCTGTCATTTGCAGAACAACGCCTAAACCGGACATGACTTAGTCCACTTAACAATTACGAAAAAAGGAAAATTTTTGTTAATATGACTCGTAGCTTAGAATTCATAAAAACTTGATTTTCTTTTGCCAAAATTAAATTTTAACGTTTCATCCACACATGAGAAACTGATCCGTTTTACGTAGTCCATTCAAGCATTACATGAATCATCAACATTATTCTTTCTCAAAACACCTTGCAGGTTTCCACAAATGTATTTTCACTGATTTTGACTTTTTTGACCTTCCGAGTTTGACTTTTTGACCATTCCGAGTTTGACTTTTTTGACCTTTCCGATCATCAACACGTAAATCTACATACACATCTGAATTTCAATTTAAACTAATGGTTAATCATGTATAGTCTATTTATCACGTATTCTTACTGAATCTATACATATTATTAACCTTGATGGTAATTAGTGACAAAAATCGATGACAAAACTCGGTAATCTTCAATATACCGAGTTTAAAACTCGATAAGACATAATCAGTCAATAATAGTTTTTTAGATAATCTTACCACATTACATTGAGAAAGAAAAATGGTAGAAATTGTTGTTATGAACTCAGAAAGGCTTGCGTTGATTTTCTTCTCAAACTCGATCAATGGATTCGGTAAAAGAAAAAATGAAATGAAATTTTTTCCTCCTTTTATAGCCTCCGAAAAAGATTTTGAAAATTGACACATTTAGCCCCTGTGTTTATCATTTTCTATTTGTTTTTTCAATTTTTCACAAACTCCCCCTTGAATAATGAATCTTTTTAAAAACTCCCCTGAAATGAAATCAAGTAAGAAATTAAGTCCGAAAATGAGAGATGACTTAAATAAAAACTCCACCTTGAAACTATAACATTTTTCCAAATGTAGTATTGTAGAAGATCTTGTTTTTTATTGTATTCTAAAAGATGTAAGTAAATGGAAAATATTCAAACCCCCCTTAGATCATGATTCCGTATTTTCAATTTGAAAGCTTTTTATAAAAAACTTGGAATCATGAAACTAAGCATGTGATCGTTTTAAATTATGTTTTTTTTAAATATGAAAAATATGTAAAATCTTTTTGGTATTTTGAAATTTTAAAATTTTTTCTTATGTTTTTGAAAAAATTTATATACATGTTATTGATGTATGAGTTTTTCAGAGATTAACTTAGTCAGGGCATTTCTAAGTGTGTTGGAGTCATACATCTCATACCAATTACGATGAACTAAATTCTCAAAGCGTCTTTTAAAAGGCCTTAGTAAATAGATCGTAAGTATGGTATTTAAGTCCCGACAAAGTAAATTTCCCAGTACCCCTTCACAACATGTACTTAATAAAATGATACCGATGTCAATGTGCTGTCTCTTAGAATGTGACGAACAGCATGAATAGCAATGGCACTCTTGGAGTCACGTACATCGAATCCGATGTACTTTTATATCCATAGTCAAGCAGTTGAGTGCGCATCCAAATAACTTGTGCACACCATGTAGACAAGGAAACATAATTCAGCTTCACAGTTTGACATCGCAGTACAATCTTATTCTTGAACTTCCGAACTTACACTTTTCCACCTTAGAAATTGCAATCCTCCTGATTTACTCTTACAATCATCTTTACACCTGCATATCCAACAACTGAAATAGGGCAATTAAGTTTAAAATCTGGAATCCCTTCGGAGACATGACCCAAGTTAAGGACTGTCTCAGGACCGAAAGGTCCATTAAAACCTCTTTGAGTGTTTGACCGTAGTACGTGGGCTTGATATCGAGCACATACAAAAGTAGCAAAGCAAGTCTGGTCTACTGATGTATACATAAGCCCGTCCATCATACGACGAATAATCGTTGATCATAGGATGCCTTTTAAATCACATCCAGCCTCTCAGTTGCCATAGTGAACTCATGGATAACACATTCATCTAGACCATGTTTCTATTAGCATAGTGAATGACTATATGATATGCCCACAGGAGATTGATGAACTAGAATCCAAAAAGACTTTATTCACCCTCATAGACATATCAAAATTATTTTTCATAAATTTGCAAAACGTTTTAAAAATAAGTATTTTGTTGACAAAAAATCATTCCGTCAACGATATACTTGTACTATTAATTAAGTCCTTTCCCCGTGACGTCGTGTAAACAAAGTTGGGCCAATTATACTTTAGTGAACCATGTTCAATTAGGAAAGAATGATAATTTGTCATACCATGGCACGAGGTCTTGCTTAAGACGTATAGAGCTTTTTTCAACCTATATACGTGATCTGGAAATTCTAGATCAATAAACCCTTCAGGTTGCTGACATAGACTTCTTCTTTCAAAGGACCATTGAGAAAAGCCGTTTTTGAATCATTGAAACAAAAGTTATATTCTTATGAGCGAACATAAGCAATAAACATCCAAACAGCCCAAGACAGCACAGAGCAAAGAACTCTTCAAAATCAATGCCTCTTCCTGCTTATATCCTTAATCCACAAACAAGTTTTGTTCTAAACCACCATATTTTCAGCATCACACTATTCTCCAAAGCCATTTGAGAGCAATAATAATTCTTTCCTTCTGTCGTTGGAAACATGGTCTCAAACTTGAAGTCTCTCAAATTTATTCAAGTTTTCTCATCTTGCATAGACACAATCTAACTGTGATCTGTCATAGCTTCTTTGAATTCTTTGGTTCAATTGTACTGACGTTTTAATGCATACATGCAAACTCAGAATCGTATGAAGCCGTTGACAAGTCAATAACAGGTTTTTGGATGGGTCACCCATTAACTTGGTCTAGAGGATGATCTTTTGTCTAAAAGTGAGTCCGAGGGTGTACTTATGGAACTTCTACACAATTGATGGTTCGAGGGAGATTAGCCGTGTAGATGCCTCAATTTCTTATGATTCAAGAGAATCATATGGAAGCAAACTGTGTATTACCATCCACCTCACAGAGATCTTCTTGATTAATTCATCAGACTCTTGTAAAAGAGTTGAGAAGTTTGTTCGTCAGATTTGTGACAACATAGGAGCCTCGATGTGGTTGTCAACAATGTTGAAGATGTAGAAGATGAGTCTTCTTGATCGAGATCGGTTTGTGCAGCGGAGATAAATGTAGTATCCAGAAAGATTTTCTGCTCAAAAATGAACCTTCAAACATGGACCGCACAAATTATCCAAACCTCTTTTAAAGGAGTCTTCATTAATCATCTAATGAAATATCGAAGAAACAACACATGGGATAACTGGGCACTTTACTATCCATCTCTTAACTGAAACCAGTGTATTCGTATTCGAAGGATAAATAGCGCATGTTGCTTTGTGTTAAAGGTGTCCCACATAACATATGGTTGTGATTCAAACCATTTTGCCATAATCTAGTTTTGTCCGAATCTTGTTTAGGCATGAATGGCATAAATGTTTTATCACGCATGTTTCTTTTCTTTTTTCTTAAACGCACTAGAAACTTATCACTAGCATTGTGATGACATTACTTTAACAATCTTAGGATTTAGAAGCTACAGAAGATATCTAAAGACACTTAGATTGTGTCGCTTTCCAGAAAACCTAGTTCCTATGAGGCTACAAAAGTGAGTTTCGGAGATTTTGGGTATCCTGAATTACAGGAGAAGTTTCTACGAGCATTCGAACGCACAATTTAATTATGCTTAGGAACTCATTAACATGACAAGGAATAAGCACGATTTGCATACAAGAAAACACATAACAAAGTTTTCTCGCTTTTAGAAGTGATTTTGCAACAGCAACAGCACATCAATTCATTCTCCATGTTTGACACAACTTTAGCAAATTTATTATCTGTTGCTTATTTTTCCTAACATAAACTGCTCTTCTTTGCTTCATTCTTAGAGACATCTATGACATTGTTCCCTGACATGTGAATCTCTACTCTTTGGTCATTTAACACTAAAAAAAATAAACAATGTAGCAATCAATCCTGTAAAGATAACACATTCTTAGTCCTTTTTGTTTTGTGATTCATGTTGTGTGACAAACTCTGTATATTCCAGGGCTAATGAAAATTTGATGTTTTGAGTGTCCCCAGTTTTTTTGTTATGTTGAAGTCTGTAAGTGACCATGGGTTTTGACTCACATATTTTCTTTTGTTTATAAACAACCGTCTGCTTTGAGAAGCATTTTTATATAATGTTGTGACATAAAGAAAAGATGAGAACCATGTGTCCTGTCAAACTTAGTATTCTCAGACTACCAATTTTCACCATTTTTTTCATTCTAGCTTTTTAACTCTGATATGGGTATCTAAAGATTCTAATTCTCAGCACGATAACACCATAGGCATAATTTTTTCTCAGAACATGACAATTAACTGCATCATTTCCTTTTGAGTTTGAGACCGGTCCTTTTTGATTGAATCGAAAAGCCTTTTCATGAGTCAATTTTGGCATTATCTCGATCTTTTTATCAAAAGATTGTACTTTAAATCCAAAACACGTCTCATCCTCAAGTTTTCTTGTATTCTAGAAATCCAAGAGAAATCAAGAGGTTTTGAGTTTTTATTCTTTGAAGAATCCCATTTATGTTTTTCTTTTTCATGTTGCAATTTTAACTCAAAATCAACACTTTGTTTTTCACATCTTTGAACATCTTTCTCAAGAATTTTTATTCTTGCTTTCAAACCCTTTTGAATCTCTAAAGATTTCTTTTTGACTTGTTCAAGTTCATCATGTGAGGACTTACCAACACATTCATGGTTTAACAACACATACTCAATATTCATGATTGAGTGTCTTCCAAAAGTTTGATCTTTCCACAAATTATTTTTGCCTTTCATCTCATCAAGATAAAACAACATTTTGCTCAAACGCATTCTTCATTTCTTTATATCCCTTTGAAATAGATTCTGAAAGCCATCAAATAATCTCAGTAATACATTAAGAAGTGTTTTAACTTTAACTCGACAAAATCATTAAGAGCTATCTCTTCTTTGATGTATAAAAACAGCTAGCCCTTTTACTGCTCTGTTTTATCAACAAAAACAACATTTTCAAATCCAACATTTATATTGAATATTCATTTGATCAAAGGTAACTCACTTGCATTATTTTGTTTCAGAATCTTAACAAAAGTTAATATAAAAGATGAAGAAACAATTTTGTCTCAACGAATGGATTTTCTTTTTTGAGGAACAAAGTCCAATTATAAAGCGCTATTTAATTATTTGTAAATCAATTGTCAACAATATTGTTTGTTCGCAACAACAATTGGACAATTCATTTTTTCATTCATTTTCTTTTGACTTTTTTGAAAGCATCCCTCATATGTTTCCACAGAATCTCTAACATCAAAGAATTTTCTATAATTACCCATCCTAGATGCAACATATAACTTGGACATTCTGAAATGCTTGACTGAGTGTAAAAGGATTCGATATCCCAAACCATGTTTTTAACTTGTGATCATAAACAGACAATGTTTTGGACCGAGCATAAACATGCTTTGTAAAGAATTACATTTTCAAAAACAAATCAACATTCCTTTTTTCAGTTTTCCTCAAGACAAGAAAAGTATCATGATACTTATCCTCGTTTTCACATTTTTCTTTTTAAAATTAAATGTAATTGTGTTGTAATTCCCCTTATTTTTTCTGTTTGAAATGTTTGACCACTTGACTCAACTTATCTCGTTGGTTTTTCGAATCTCGAATAATATCTCGATCACGATACAATTGGAGACTCCAGCTTGTTTTTGAACACGTTTAGCCTTTCATCAGTTTCAAAAATTCTTTTAGATAATTGTTATCCTTGGTTATGATTTTCCAAAACCCTATCCTGTTCCTTATACATCTCCAATCTGACTGGTGAAAGTCATATTTTATTGTTGGTATCCTTTGAGCAACTCTATTTTGTTTTGTGCAGCTTCATAATATGCATTCCTAGCAGAGTTGTTTTCTAGATGCACACAGATCATAAACATGTGTAAATTTCAACACTGCACAATTAACATTATCCTTTGACTGAAATCAAATTAATATTGCTATTAATTTGATCATCATCAATGGTACTGTTAATAATATTTTAAGGAGTTGGATACAATTGTTTCACATTCCATTGATGGAATGAAGATTTGTACCTCACTTATAATGCAGACTCATAGCTTGCTCATCATCAGAATTTGATCAGCTGGTGTAAATTCTTGCCATTAAGCCTATGTTTGCACTAAGTCTCATTCTTCCATCCTTTGAAGCATCAGCAAAGAGAAAATCATTCAGCTCATCGGTAAGAATTACACCAGCTTCATCCTTATTGCAACAACATTTGCTTTTATGAAATACTTCGAATCACGAACCCTTGCTGGGACAATTCCTAGCATAATGTCCTTTTCCACCGCAGTTATAGCATTGACCCATTGAAGTATTGCCTGGAGTCAGAGTTCGAACAATCCTTTTGAACATTTGCAGTCACATTGTAGCATTCATTCCCTCCAACAACTTTCGTCTTGAACATAATCTCGTCTAATATTTCTCTAACAATAACATAATTTCTGCTTTGAATATTCACCCTGTCACCTTGAACGACTGCTTGATTTCTGGTATTAGACGAAGCACGAAGACAATTGTTTGTTAGATTAGAGAAATTTTGAGTAATGCTTTGGCAAGTTAACAACATAGTAGTTGCCAAGGGATCTTCAGAAATGCTTTGAACATCATCCTGTCATACTCTTCATTAAAATTCAACTACAAATGAAGGATTGTGTCACATTAATAAAAGAGGTGTTTTCGGAAGATTGAACCCGTGTGTGCTACTAAAGCCAAGGATCAGGAGACTTTCTAACGATCTCTGCCCTTGAAGCATTACCAATTCTCAAATTGCGAAAGATAATCAAAAAGATCATTTGAACGAAACAACAGTCAATTGCATAGCCAAACGAACTTGAGGTCACAAAATTGACCCATTCCGGTTTGTAAACAATACAAAACGTTGTGTACTGAAACAGTGGAAACTTCATGTTGTTTCGTTCCAAATCATTCATTAACTGAGCAAAACGATTGTAGACTGAAACTAGTGACTCTCCTGGTTCAGCAACAAATTGATCAAATTCATTTGTAAATCGCGTTTCTCTGTCAACTTGGTTTTGTATAGTTTCCCTCATCAAACGTTCAACACGAGCCCACATTTCCTTGGCCGTCTTACAAGAATCTCATAGAATTGTTAAATCTCATTAGGAATAGAAGAAGAATCATTATTCAGATTCCATTTCCGCATCATAGTACAATTAAGTCATACTCCTTAAAGATCCTCTACTTCATTTGCTACCTTGGTATTGGTTAACCTGTAGGTGTGATGTACCTAAAAACATAAGGGCCATCTCTAGTGCTCAGAAGCCACTTCCGGTTTTCCTCAGGTAAGAAATCATTTGAATCTACTCGCCCCAAGTATGTAACTACCCCTTTCAAGCATGGGTGGCCTATTCTCAGAACCGGCATCAGCAAGGGATTGTTGGTATGTTTTGGATGTCGACATGTCTTAAGATTCAAAGATTGATCTTTTTAGACGAATATGAGTGAGATTTGTGAGAAAAAATCTCAAACTCGGTAATAGTAAGTCAAATTCGTAAACACTGTTCACGACATCAAGTAATCGAAAACGAATACTCTTCTCGTACAGTACACGATCAAACTCGAAAACTTCCAATATAAACTCGGTAAACTGCAACTATCAAATTCGTTACACTTATTCACTATAAACCTCGGTAAGCCTAAAGTTTAAAATCCAACAGTTATGAATTTATAAATAACCACAAATTCGATGAAACCAAATTTATATGACTAAAAAACCAAGTTTCTAAAACTCAAATTCGATGAAACGAATTTGATTGCCGAGTTTAGTAAATCTTGAAAAACCGATATTTAACACTTCAAAACACGATAAAACCGTGAAATGAAAGTGTAAAATGACTTGTAAAGCTTATTACCGAGTTTATACTTAGTAAAATTCCCTATATCACAAATTCGATGGAACCGAATTTATGAACTTAACAAACTCGATAAAACCGAGTTTAATACCGAATTCCTAATAAACGATTTTATAGAACCAAAAGATCAAATATATCTATTACACTGAAATTACTTACTGAAATGCTAAATTTTAAAGAAAAAGTCTCCGAAACTCAAAACCACTTTACCGAGAATGCAAGCTTTACGAAAATCAAACCACAAAAACTTCCGAGAATGAAATGAACACTTTTGAGACACTAATAACGTCCAAAAACTCGAAATCACAGCCAAAATCAATCTCGAAACCTCAATAGCACCAACCAAATTCAGAAACCATCACTTCTTGATTCTCAGTCGAACAAAATCATGCACAAATCAAGCACTCTACTTCTCTATTGGCAATTGATACCACTTGTTAGGTCACATGAATCTTGAATCAATCATATCAACATGTAAGATTAGAGAGAATGAGGGCAAGTAAAGGGAAAATTCAAATCTTTATTATGGAGGGAAAAAGAAGTTAATTACAGGGCATCACCCTCAGATGAAGAATAGAGGGCTAATTTATAGGCAATGGGGAGGGAGGCCTTCCCTTCCTTATTTTTCCTAACTTTTCAATACAAGTCCCTAGACTTTGGTTATTAAGCAAATACTTTACTTAAAGCATAAAAAACCCTTATTACAAGCAATATTAAACTAAACAAAATAAATGCTAATAACAAATATAATAATAACTACATAATCGACACTTTTCCCATAAACCTAACAACACATTTAATGATCCTAACAACCATCCTCCTATTTGCAAGCGTGGAATGCTTTGACTGTTTCAAACAGTTCCTGTTTTCCTCGAACATAGTTTTTAGTTCTTGGATCATATCATATGCCTTGTAGTTTTCAAGTATCCTCTGAAGTTCAGGAGATATACTACCAAGCATAAGACATGCCGCCTCATTTTGCGCATCATTTAATGCTTCATACACATCACGCGCAACTTGAGATGCTATAGGATAAGGAAAAGGGGTTATAGGCTGTTCCAAATGAACTAGTTTCCCTTAAGACCTAAGAATGATTCTTAAGTTTTGGAACCAGTTTGGTCCAGTAAGTTTATCATGTTGGAGAATTGACCTGATAGTCGTATTGTTTGTGTTTTGGACAACCCCCCCCCAGCAAACCATCTACAAAACAATCAATAGTTCAAAAAAATTAGTAATTTTCGAAATTATCTCTTATAAAATTAACTACCCTTGTTTATGAAAATAAACAATCAAATATATCAGAACTAAGAGCATCCACAAATGTGGTTTATAAATATGACTAAAATAATTTTGAAAAAGGTCCAAGAATTTTTGCTCCATAGTGAGAAACCATTTCATGCTTAGGTGGCATGAAAAGGTCTAGGATTATGAAGAGGTCCAAAAAATATTTATCATCATTTTATTATTTTTTATATGCTAAATAGTTAATGACATTTAAATGGTGATCGTGGAATTCCTAAAAATATAAACCTCAAGAAGCTTTATCCATAGTGAAAATAGGTTCATAATATTTTTTTATGAATTAATGATATTAGATGATGTGGCATTTTTATAAACCTTTTAATAGGTTCACCATTGTGGATGCCCTAAGATTCAACTCTACGAATGTTACCATTAATGCATTTGATCTACTAAAAAGGAAAACATAAATGGTAATCAACGTGTGATAAATGTCCAACATATGCAACTCATAGCCATAATGGGGAACAATTAATATAAATATACAGATTATCATGTCAATGTAGCATCGTTTTCACCCATCGTAGGCCTCGGGTCGAAGTCTTGACCATACCTCGATATAAGTCATCCAGTAACAAAAAGGCTGTAATTTTACAGTCTCAGGTCTGACCATACGATTGTTATATTACCTAGTTTTTCAATTCACTTAAGACTGTCTTAGAGTAAAAAAACTCAAGTGATTCCATACTTGGATGGCAACTGACTTAATTTTAAGGGTATAAATTGATAGAACAGTGTTACCAAAAATGTGTATAAGAAATCATGCATACAACCTTATGAAACTATTAAATTTAAAACCTTTTCATTTTTGTGTTTTTTAAATCTTTCTATAAATCCTTCAATTTTATAAATTTTCATGTCATTTATAAAATTAGGGTTACCATTTTACAATATTTCTAAGTATAAATGATTTTACTACGGATAAGGTTAATTCCCCACGAGAAATAATCAAACCCTAGTAACGATTTATAACTTACTTAAAATATTGTTAAAACCGTTTGTGTAAAATTTGTGTATTCTTGCATGTTCCGTCGCGGGTTCCCTTGTGGAAACCACTAAACCCCTGCATTATAGAACGTTTGCAAAAAAATTACAAAATTTACGTATATTGTCTATGATTTTTGTAAAGTGTATGTATCAATATACACACAATAAGCATCAGGGTACTTTTAGTCCATAGTAATTTTGAAAATCGCTTTGTATAATTATAAAAAATACTCCGTTTTTATTCTAGTTTTTTTTATTTTTCAAGTTAACTTAATTAGAATTTAATTTTGATTTTTAATTTAATTTAGCATTTATTTTCTTAATTTTTAGTATTTAAGTTTCCCGTACCTGATTCTGTTCCCCGTATTTTAGTATAGATTATGATTTTAGGATTTCCCTATAACTAATTTTGTTTCCCGTAGTTTTTAAGATCCCCATTTCCTTTGCTTGTTTTCCCGTAGTCTACCTTAGGAACGAGGAGGATAAGAGAAGAGGAGTAGACTATGTAATGAACAAGATATTAGGGTTCTATAAGGAGTGTTT
Source organism: Tanacetum coccineum (assembly GCA_026074375.1). Lineage (NCBI taxonomy): Eukaryota > Viridiplantae > Streptophyta > Magnoliopsida > Asterales > Asteraceae > Tanacetum > Tanacetum coccineum. The sequence goes on along the minus strand of BQNB010004967.1, from coordinate 2,560 downwards.
AGAGCTTGGACCCGAATACTTGACTGGACTTGAAGATGAAGGAGGAGTCACGTAAGGACGTGTGACTCCGAGTCTAGCTAAAAGACTCTAATAAACAAAAGCGCTTTTTGGGAGGCAACCCAATATTTTAATTTCCCGCATTTAGGAGTGTCTTGTTGTTGGAAATCGTTATCTAAATAAACTAATATTACAAGAATATTAAACGAGCTACGCAGCGGATATAATTCATATAGCATAAATAATTAACACATAAAAACATAAATAAGGAAACATACCGTTAACAATCAAGCTAGTGATGAACGTAAACTTATTTGAGTACACGCACGTGTGTAATAAACATGCTAACCGAAAACTACTCGAAGTTACTAAAGTAAGTAACCTCCATAAGGTTCATACACTACACGTCAAGCAGTATCACCCGAATGCTAGTTCTTGACCAACGAATATGTAAACACTAATAAAACAAAACCAGAAAAACCCTTTGGGTTGTTTTTGTGATCGAACCAGATAGAGGGACAAGGGATGAGAATTATGAGCTCTAGGATCCTTCTTATATAGGGATGAAGTTAGGGTTTACCTAAAATATATTCCTTGTAGAAAAAGATAGCTCAAAGCCCAATCCAACCCCCTTTTGGGTTCTAGATCGGGTCAAATTCAAGTCAAACACCCCTTGGGTTGACTTTTTGACTTTCTAATAATTTATGGTTAATTACATTTAATTATCTATTAATTAAAAAGCCTTATTAGTTAGTTACAATTAATTAACTAATTAACGACCGTTAGTGTTTATTCGTCAAATCATATATTCATATAAATAATAAATATACAATATATTATTATTAATATTAATAGAATGATACCTAAATATATAACGTGTGTGACCCCATAGGCTCACGTATTTCTAGCCATATAAATATTCGTATGACATGAGCATAAACCCAGAAAAGTATAATCAAATGGGCGTTTATTTCTAATCCTTTCCCCTACTTGAGTCAAAGTTAAGTATATAAAATTAAATAAGGAAGGGTTAGAAATGGAACTGAAAACTCTCCTAGATTTGCTCGGTATGATGAAGAGACAGTATGCTCTAAGCCATGCTTCAAGTCTGCTTCCTCAAGCAACATCCATCATCACAAACAACATCATCATCAGTATTGCATCCAACTAGTCTGGATTGCCAAGTTTTCCTATAGTCAAGTATTAACCAAGCACCACCCCATGTGTATCAACGTGTATAGCTGCAAGGAAAACTAATACCAAAGCATAAATCCGGATAAAAGCAATAATAGCACAAAATGTATAAATTATTCACATAAGAAATGAAACACAACCTAACTTACTTTTGTAGGAATCACGGTTGCATTTAGCGTATGCAACAAGCCTTTTAAACCACTCGGTGACCCAAGCGGGCGAGTAAAGTCTCGTGAGGGTTTCTAGAGAATATACCCACAAAGTTCATTTATCAAATATGCATGGTTTTGTAAAAATTTCAAACATTTAAAGATTTGCAGGAAGGAACTACGGCGCAACCCATGGAATGAGTTACGCCGTAATTATGTAGTTTGTCAAATTTGAAAATTTATTAAGACCAGTTACGGCGTAACCAATGATACCATTACGTCGTAACCATATAAACTACGCCGTAGTTTGCTATAATTCAGCAACTAGTTTACCACATAACACGAGTCGAGGTGACCTTGAATTTCGTCAACTTGCTGCGAGAACCTCCAAAACCAAGTAAGAAACATACAAAACCAACTAAACGTAGAAATGAAATAAACAAAACACATATTAAAAGATAGGCATGGGGTGCCTCCCACAAAGCGCTTGTTTTTGTTCGAGTCTCTAGCTTGACTCTACCCTTATTTACTAGGTAATAGGGTGTCCATCCCCTCACTTGGATTTAAGTGTGGGTGGAAGTAGCAATAAACACCATTCAGGTGCAAATTTGTTATGGGGTAGGGGAATGATGAATTAAAATCATACCATGCAGGAGATATCATTTCCCTGTCTACCTTATATGGTTTGGTTGACGACTTAGATGATTTAAATACTCCATATAAGGGACTCAATGGTCGAGTATGAATGAAAGGCTCGAATTTATCATTCATTTTCAAGATAACTGAATGCACTTGCATCTCCATAAAATAAGACTGAGGGTCATTAACGAGAAGTATTTCAAGCTCCTCTCTATCCTTAGTAGGATTACATTCTGCCTCTTCGTCAACCATGGTAACATTCAAGATCTCGTTGTCGAATTCTTCCAAAATATCATCCAATATTGATTTAGTAGCCGGTGCTACATAATCTTTGCCAGGTGGCGTGGTGTGTATGGTCTTTGGGATCAAAGGTTGTATAAAATAGTCCATTACATCAGGAACGTTAGGTGTGAGAAATTGCCTAATCCATTCTACGTCCTCGACCGTAATTTCTCAAATATCATAAACATCACCATCTTCCTCTAGAGCCTCCTCTTTCTCCAAGTCACTAATGTTGTCAACATCATGTTCATAAATATAAGCAAATTCATTAGTAGTAGGAAAAGTAGGAAAGTTAAAAA